>OX940727.1:10010000-10160000 GCA_954870855.1 Scutellaria minor
CTACAAAATGATGCCTTTTGGCCTAAAGAACGCCGGGGCTACCTACCAGAGGCTAGTTAACAAAATGTTTGCATCTCAGATAGGCAAAACCATTGAGGTCTATAAAGACGATATATTGATAAAATCGAAAAAACTGGAGGATCATGTGGCCGACCTAGCAGAGATGTTCGACATTCTGAGGAAATACAAGATGAAGCTCAATCCGAAGAAATGCTCGTTCGGAATCAGCTCGGGAAAATTTTTGGGGTATATGGTTAGCCAACGAGGAATCGAAGCTAACCCCGAGAAGATTGACGCAATAGTAAAGCTGACACCTCCAAGGAGGGTGAAAGACGTGCAGAGCTTAACTGGAAGGGTCGCCGCATTGAACAGATTCATATCAAGGTCGACTGACAAATGTAAACCGTTCTTCAACCTGATCAGGAAGGATGGAAAATTTGAATGGAGCAGTGAATGCGAAAAGGCATTGGAAGAACTGAAGAGAGCCCTGATGGAGGCACCAGTGCTAGCAAAACCCGAGGCCGGGGAAAAGTTACAGCTCTACCTGGCAGTATCGTCCTACGCGATCAGTGCAGTCCTGGTACGAGCAGAAAAAACAGTCCAGTAGCCGGTGTATTATGTTAGCCAATCCCTCCACGATGCCGAGCTCAGATATCCGGCCATGGAGAAACTCGCATATACTCTGGTCGTTTCGGCCTGGAAATTAAGGCCATACTTTTTGGCCCATCAAGTCGAGGTATTAACCAACTTTCCACTAAAGCAGGTCCTCTCCCGACCTGATTCATCAGGATGACTATTGAAATGGTCCGTCGAGCTCGGGCAATATGACATCCAGTACTCCCCAAGAACGACAATCAAATGGCAGGCCCTAGCAGATTTCATTGTCGAATTCACCCCTACAATCGTATTTGAGGAGGAAAAAATCGAGAAGCCCTGGAAGATGTTCGTTGACGGGTCGTTAACACAAGCAGCAGCCGGAGTAGGAATCGTACTCATCAGCCCCACCAATAAGTATTTCTACTCGGCCCTAAGGTTCAAATTCCCAGCAACAAATAATGAAGCAGAATACGAGGCCCTGCTAGCCGGATTAGAAATGGCCAAACAGTTCGGAGCTGACGATCTTGAAGTGTTCAGTGATTCACTTCTCGTCGTCAACCAAGTTTCGAGGGAATATGCCGCGAGGGATGACAAGATGGCAAGGTACTTGAGGTCGGTGGAACTGGCCTTGGCAGACTTCAAAAAGATTCGAGCCGAGCAAATCCCAAGAACTAAGAATACCCAAGCGGACGCCTTAGCTCGACTCACAACGAGTGATGGAGCGGAGGACATTAGGTCAGTAAATATAGGGATGATTGAGAGCTCGGTCCTCAACTAAAAGACGATATATGTCACTGAGGACAACAACAATTGGATGATCCCGATCATCCAATACCTGGAAGGGGGGAAGGAGCCCGATGATCAGATTGAGGCTCGAAGGTTAAGGATACAGTCTGCTCGCTACACACTGCAAGGAGGAATTCTATATAAAAGGGGTTTTTCCCTACCTTTATTACGATGCTTAAACGAGCAAGAAGCTGATTACGCCCTGAGGGAGGTGCACGAAGGAATTTGTGGAAATCATACTGGTGGACAAGCTCTGGTCTTCAAAATAATTAGGCAGGGATACTTCTGGCCGAGCCTAAAAAAGGACGCGATCAATTTCGCAAGAAAATGTGAACGATGTCAGAAATGCGCACCTCTGACAAAATCCCCGGCAGAAGAGCTAAATTCTGTAATGGCACCCTGGCCATTCGCAAAATGGGGAATCGACCTGATCAGACCCCTACCAATGGGCAAAGGAGGAGTGAAGTTTGCAGTGGTAGCCGTTGATTATTTTACAAAGTGGGCAGAGGCCGAGTCGCTCACCAAAATAACCGAACCGAAGATCACCGATTTCGTCTGGAAGTCTATCATATGCCGTTTTGGCATTCCACACTCTTTGGTCTCTAACAACGGCCGTCAGTTCGACTCGGTGGGCTTCAATGAATTCTATAGGAACCTCGGCATCAAAAAGTTGCTCTCCACCCCATATCACCCTCAGGGCAATGGCCAGGTGGAAGCAATAAACAAGATCATCAAACACACTTTGAGAGCAAAACTCGAAAATCTGAAGGGATCCTGGGCAGATGAGCTACCGGGAGTCCTCTGGTCTTACAGAACAACGACCAGAATTTCAACAGGCGAGACCCCTTTTTCTTTGGCTTTTGGGTCGGAGGCCGTCATCCCCGTTGAGGTCGGCATCCCGACGTGGAGGACTCAAAACTTCGAATAACAGAATAACGAAGTTGCTATGCTAAACAGCCTCGACCTGTTGGAAGAAAAAAGGCAGGAGTCCGAGCTCAAGAATTCGATCTACAAACAAAGAAGTGAGAGGTACTACAACTCCAGGGTCCGTGCCAGGAAATTCAACGTCGGGGATCTGGTTTTTAAGAAAGTACTCCACCACACGAGGGAGCTTAATGCCGGACCACTCGGACCGAACTGGGAAGGACCGTATCAGATAATCCGAGTGCTGACCAGAGGGGCATACGAGATAGCCGATCTAAACGGAAAGAAGCTGTCTAAGCCATGGAACGCCGAACACTTGAAGAAGTATTACCAATAGTGTTAGGAATTTTTCTTTTCCTTGTACATCTTAATATTCTTCCATAATTCCTTCGTTTGAATAAACAAGTAGTTCATTTTTTATTAACATTGTAAAAATAGGGCTCCGGTTCAATCCGAGCTCGTTCACCGAGCTCGGGTTCTGAATCTGAAATAGGGCTCCGGCTCAATCCGAGCTCGTTCACCGAGCTCGGGCTCTAAATCTGAAATAGGGCTCCGGCTCAATCCGAGCACGTTTACCGAGCTCGGGCTCTGAATCTGAAATAGGGCTCTGGCTCAATCCGAGCTCGTTCACCGAGCTCGGGTTCTGAATCTGAATTAGGGCTCCGGCCCAATCCGAGCTCATTTACCGAGCTCGGGTTCTGAATCTGAATTAGGGCTCCGGCCCAATCCGAGCTCATTCACCGAGCTCGGTTCTGAATCTGAAATAGGGCTCCGGCTCAATTCGAGCTCGTTCACCGAGCTCGGGTTCTGAATCTGAATTAGGGCTCCGGCCCAATCTGAGCTCATTCACCGAGCTCGGGTTCTGAATCTGAATTAGGGCTCCGGCTCAACCCGAGCTCGTTCACCGAGCTCGGATTCTGAAATTGAATTAGGACCCCGGCTCAATCTGAGCAAAGTTCACCAAGTTCAGGCTCTGAATCTGATCAGAACTTATACCCAATTAAAACTTATTCCTTAAAGCACAGATCTCGACCAGGGGCTCCGAACCAAAAACTTGCCGATCTAAAGATCATTCCACGGCATTATGAATAAAAAATATACACAATCCGAGCTAGAATATGTTTTCATTTCATCAGTTTATTTTACGAAGCTCGCAAGCTGAACAAAAATATAAAAGAAAATGAGCAGCAGTATGATTTCATTTACAAAGAATATATCCAGATTGGAGGCCGGAACCTCTTACAAAAGGCAGAAAGCTGAAGAACAATAACACGAAAGACCTGAACTAAACAAAAGCCGAGCGCCAGGATTGACGCCTCGGACGAAGGGGTTGATCCTTCTGATAAAAGGTGCAATGAGAGATAGAAGCTACTGGTCAGTAACTTCGATCACCTCATCGCCGCTAGCTGCGGGGGGCACCGGCTCCGCCTCCGCACTTGTTGCTGCTCCGCCCGAGCCCCCCGCAGTGCCATCACCACCACCATCGCCGCTGCCCTCTCCGACCTCCTCACCGACCTCCAGAGGAGTGGGCATCGACATGAAGTCGATAGGAAGAGCCGGCCTGAGGAGGTGATCAGACCCTGCCGGAAGGTATTCTAGCAGCTCCTCCATCATCCTCAGGTGGTAAGCCGGAAGAGGCTGTTTCTCCAGGAAGGCGGCCAGAGTAGACATCAGCGGCCCATCATCCACACTGGCGGCTCGGTTGGTCTGGATGTTGTCTATGAAGGACAAGACGTAGGTCAGAATATTCTCATACTTGTATTCAGCCGACGTCTTGAACTCCTGACAAACCACCATCACATCCGGCGGCGCAGCCCGGGCCTCCTCCAACTCGGCACGGAGCTGAGTAACCTCCATCATCAGGTCGACCACCCGTTGCCTGTCCACCTCGGCAGCTCGGGTCACCGTCTCAAGCTCCTCCTGAGAAGAGGTCAGTTTGGCAGTCATGGTGACCTCCTCGTCCCTGGCCTTGGCGAGGTCGGCCCGGACCTTCTGCAGCTCTTTCCGTCGCCGATCATGCCTCGTCCGAGCAGCATGATGGGAGGCTTGGGCCTTCCAGGCAAAAACCGACGCTGGGCCAAGCAGGATGGCTGAGCAGTAGTCGAGGTCGACACCGGACATCTGCCGGGCATAACCTTCTAGCTCCTCGGTCCAAGCCCGAGCAGGTGCTTCCATTGCATCCGGCACCCCATCAGGGAGGTTAGACTCGTCGGTGGGAGAGCGGGCCCGGCTGAAGCTGATTTGGAAGGGTGGCCTCCTGTCCAACCATTCCTCGGTCCCCGTCACCCGCTAAGGATCCCAGCCGGTGACGCTCACAGACCCGGCCAAATGTGACTCTTGGCCGGGGACAGGTTGCGGCCGATTGACCGATCGGGCAATCCCGGAGGGTCCTCCCTCCTCGACGCGAGCCCTTTTGCTCGCCCCCTGTTCGGAGCTCGGCGGTCGCCTGGACGGGGCATCCCGGGGCTGCGCGGGACGGGTGGAGCCGCGTCCCCGGGAGGAAGCCTGAGCCCCCCGAGCAGGGGCTGAAGCGCGCTGCGAGCGTTGGCGGAGACGTTCAGCAGGATCCATCCTCAGAACGATGCCCTGGCCAGGAAGGGATACTGGATAATTAAAATAACCCGATTAGTTATAAGGTGTATGAAAATCAACACTATATAACCCGATTAGAGCAAATGTGCAAGAACCTTGTACTGGACTGGGGGAGATGCGGAACGGTGAAATCAAGCCGGCAGCTAGGAGATTCTCCTCGGCTAGCAACACCTTGTAGTGTCTCTGGTCAGCAGGAGAGAAGTCGCGCAGATAGCGAATCTTCTGCGAGAAAGAGTCGCTGATCACCAGGTTCCTGGGCGGAGTCTCTGCAGAACAAAGAAAAGTTAAAAGATTAGAAGAGACGTCAGCAGACCAGTTAAAGGAACGATAAATACCCTGGGCATCGCCAAATTGGGTAGGGCACCTAGCCCGAGCAGCTTCGTCCGCCTATGCCCCGCCGACCCAGAACCACTTGCCGCGCCAATCCTTAATCGATGAAGGCAGGCACCGCACTAACACTGGTCGGTACTTCCGGACCGATGCATAGTAAAAGTGGTTCCTCAGACCAGGCGTCAGCTTCAGTCTAAACATCCACGCCACTTCATGGGGGCTCGGCACTCCGAGGCCGAAATGCCAGAACATCACCACCAGACCGATGAGTGATGACCAGCCGTTTGGATGAAGTTGACCTGGCGCGATTCCCCAATGCTCGAGGTATCCGGCGAGAGTTGGAGCAAGGGGGAAGCGTAGTCCGGCCTCGAGAGCTCGGACGCTGACAGCGACTTGCCCGGCTGGCGGCTGGTCCATCCGATCCATGGGGTGAGGAAGGGTCATTGACACGTTCTCCGAAATTGAGAAGAGTACGCGCCATTTGAGCAGCTCTGCAGTGGTGACGTATGTCGGGCAGTCAAAGGCCTCAAAGTCCCGGCTGGAGGCGATTTGCCGAACGGGAGGCCTCGGTATTGTACTTCGGATCGGGACTCCCTCAGGGATCACAGATTCGCCACGCTCCGACGTACTGACTTCGCTGGAACCGCGTACCGAATGGCTCGGGCCGGCGCGCTCGGTGGAAGGAACATTAACCAATTGGCCGGCAGGGACTTCATCTGGGTCGGACGAAGAGGAGTCAGACGAGCTGGACGTCCACGAGTACGATGGCTCGGAACCAGGGTTGGCCCCCTGGTCGTAATCCTGAACCGATTGGTTTGAACTTGAAGACATAATTTAGAAGACAATAAATATGTACCTTACAGAATTGATGAGTACGAGAATTTCTGCACAGGAATTTAAGATCAGTAAGTTCTGGTCGGAATTGCTGGAGAAAATAGCAAGGATTCGGAGTTCGCTGAAAATGAAAGTGGAGAAATGACTTGGTATTTCCCCTATTTATAGAAGACCACCGCGACTCTTCGACTTCCAGGCGTGCAGATGCTGACACGTGTCCTCGCTTGGCGGGAGAAGTGGGCGCGTCGACAGATTATTGAGTTGGACGAGCAGTTTATCTGGAGATGTCGGATCCTGATCAGAGTGGGCCTCTCACCACGACCCGAGGGGCTAGTGTTGATCCCCTGCTCGTCTGACCGGATCAGATTCCCGGGTGAGGGAAAACTATGGATCGAACCGAGCTGAAGTGGTACTCAACATGGTCGGACCGACCATAACGACAGATCCGAGCAAGAAAATTGGCGGTCCTGGGTACCCAGTTTGGTCGGTATGGCCGACCGTAACGGGAGGATCCGACCAAAAGCATCCGACCTTAAAGATCCCGATAAGCAGACAAGAGTTCTACGAATCCATAAAAAAGGGAACAAATCCTACACCGAATCGTATCCGATTTAAACAAGATTGTATCTAATCTTACCTTATTTAGACCCTGGATCTTAGGGATTTGTTTCTTATTGTTCAAGTTTCATATCTAGGGTCTAGCCTATATATAGGGCCCTAAACCCTCTCAAAAGGGGATCCGAAATCATTGTATTCATTGCAATTAGAGAGTTTTTACTCTCATCTTTCACAATAAAAACGTTCTGTCCGGCCAGAAAAGGCCGACCAGGACAAGTCTAGCAAATTTGCCCGAGTAGGCACCGGGCACAGTCTTTCTCTTACTTTATTCGTTTTTTTCTTATTATTTGCTCGGTTCAGTTTACCCGAGTTGGTCATACTTTTTTGGTGTTTGGCTAAGGTTTTGTGCTCTACAAAATCTGACGTCAACAACTAATATAATATTTTCTTTCTAATTATATATAGTGACTAGTGAATTAAAGGACAACATATTGAATATTATAATAATTTTAAATTATTACACCACACGACAATAATAACTACGTAATCAGTGGTAATTTGCTTTAGATGACAATCCTTTTCGAATATTCCTACCCGTCGGCTTCATATTTAGTAATTAATATGGTCTTTTTGAAAGTTATATGTCTTGTTTATCATTTATCACGTTTTCATTGTAATTTATCTCCATAGATTAGTACCTGGTCGGCTGGTCCATTTTACCAATTAGGCCCAGTCTTATTATTGGTTGATAATTCAAAAGGCAATTCAAACTATCTATTATAAGAAATTGTTTTGTTTTGTAAAATAGTACTATAATATGAAAGTATTTATTCCCTGAATATAAAATATTTAGAAATATTATATAGTTACTACATATATTTAATAAAATTCAAAATCGAAATTATCATATGTGTATTATTGTGATTAAAAATCAAATTGAGATTTTCTGTTTATATTTTAAAAATATAAAAATAGAAATAAAATTTTACAGATCAAATTGGTTTGTGGATTTTAAACCAGTCAAAATCGAGTAACAAACACTTTTTCTAATTCAAATTTTATATTTCTTTAGAAACTAAATTAACAGCGACAAAAAGGTCGCATCCTCATAGATTCAAGTCCCATTTGTGTATGGATCATATAATTGTGTGATATTATTATTTTTATGCTATTCTGTAGTAGTTCGAATTTAACAAATATAAATTGAGAATCTTTTCACATTTCTCAATATACACTATTACAGAATGTGTGCACGTGCCTTGATTGTACCAATGAAAAATTTGTGATAATTTCCCAATAAAATGGAAGCAAATTCTGGTATTTCAAAAGAGTTGCATAAAATGTCACAAAACGCCAGCGAATCATAAGGGACCCATATTACTTGAACTATCCTACCTCTTTCGACTAAAATTATCCGACAAAATAAACGAACGCCAACTCATTTCTTTTTTTTATTTTCCACCTTTTTTTGTCTTTAATAAATTCTCTTGTAAAAGCATAGAGTTTCATTTTTGGAGACATTAAAATTCTATATTGTGTGAGTTTTTTAATAAATGTTAAAAGACTTAATTGATAGCGTGTACAAAGGAAACGTTTGATTATTTAGATTTAATTTCCTAATTTAAGGCGTAAAAGTTGATTTTTACGCAAGTCTTTGACAAATGGGCTGGAGATGATTTTGTGTGCCAATTTATTGTAAATATCATAGTTGATGCATTTTAATGTGTATAACCATCCAAAATTACTTGTTTATTGATTTTTAATTAGATTTTTTTTGTCAATAATCATTTAAACTATTTGATTTTAAAATATCAATATCATCGGTTTCATTCAAAATCTCATCAAACAAATCATCTTCCTCATTGATTGGTGATTTTAGTAAATAATCAAAAGGATCAAGTTGGTCATTTACCTAATTACATCTCCCCCATAGATATGTCAAAGGGTGGATTTCATGGTGTTAAAAAAAGAAAAATGATAAAATCGATTATCATATGTACGTTTCATGTAGATGGATGAATAAATCTATTTATTTAGTTTTGCATTCCTTGAACTTATTATATAATATTCTTACACCGATTTTGCTGTTATTGATGAACTATTATGTTGAGATCTCGTTATGCATACAATTAAATTGTGTGTTGTAATAGACTTTAAGTGTATTGTTCGTATACTTTTCTTTATTCACACTTTACTATTTTTAGTATCCTTTTACAATAATTAGTATCTTTTTCAAATAAGTCATGATACAGTGAAAAAAATGATCAATTCATAAAATGATCATAAACAAAGCAAAATAAAATAAACAATAAAAAACAACAATACTTCAGATGACGAAACTAGTTACCATCTTGATAGAATCTCCTAATCGGAGCCAAATTCAAATATTTAATAAAGATAAAACTAAACAAGTCCATCACATCAACTTTTTATTTTTATTTTAACTCAGTACTTCATATTTGCAAATAGGCTGCGAACAATATCTGCAATAATTCAAATTTTCAATGTTCTTTTCGTTATAGATGACTAGGTATCAATTCGTTAATGTATTGATAATTTTTTTTTCATAGGTTGAGTTTAGTGACGCAGAAGCCTATAATCGATCGAGTCCAATTTAAGTTACACGTAAATTGCAAAATTGCACTTGCAAAATTGGTAAATGACATCTTAAGAAAAATATTCGACCTTATCAATTGGGAAGTTGCAATATTTACATACAACATGGCATAGAGATGCCAGCTCAGACATGCAATGCGGATCCAAAGGATCTGCCTGGAATATTACCACTTGTACTCGTTCATATTATTAAAAAAAAATTATTAACCTATTTTATTTTCTTTTTGTGATATTGTGTTTCAAATTTAAATCACCACTTCTCGACGTTTTTGTGACATTTTGTGACCAAATTACAACAAGTGGTTTGAGTCTGACTCAAAATTGTGAGCTTCAAATTTATGTTGCAATAACTAACAATTAAGAGGGATTTATGTATAATTAAAAAAATTAATTTTCAACTACAACATGAAATTTTGAACATTAGTCATGATGTGTATATATATATATTTTAAACTAGGAGATTTACCTCATAAAGAAAGATTTAGTAGTTGATGGATGACAAATACGTAGAATATGAGGAAATATTGAGTATACATGAAAGTGCGAATGTATTTAGGCCCAAAACTTGTGATCACCAATCATTTGTGTTCCTTAAATATGAGTTCGGCCCAGCCTTATATTACTTTTAGTCAAACACCTAATTTTGTACACATAAACCATTATTTGTTTGTATAAATATATCATCACTGTTAATGATTTTCAGGTGTATCATCTCATCATATATTAACATTCACAACATGTCAACAACTTATATATTACCATTAATGTTAAAATATAATAAACGCTCTAAAAAAATATGATTTAATAAAAAAAAAAAAACACAAAGGTACATATACATTATTTGGTGCAAATCGTGCAATCAGAAAGTAAATCTAATCTATAAATTCACAATCCATTAAAATTTTTAACCTGACACATACCTAATTAATTATTAAGTACAAATACTATTCGATTTAGAAATAATAGGAAAGTTAAATTACTTGAATAAATAAAGAAAGTTCAAGAAATTGCGTACTGGGTCAAATTTGTGTAGATTATTTGTTATGCCTAATTAATCTTTGAAATCATATCACGTTCGCGGTTTACAATCGATCAAATACGAGTTGATCACCATCTTCATTAATTTTGGCAAATACGTCAAACTCTTAATTAAGCAACTAGATTAGATCAATCCGCAATCAATTATTTTGAAAGAAAATGAATACAGTCCATGATATTTATAGTGGCATTGCATGAAATGCTATTATTGGAATTTAAGAAGCCCTTGACTTTAACACTTTAGTCTAAGACCATCTGTTTATTTCTAGTTGAAGGGGTTTGAGGAAAAATCCTATTTGGTATTTTGAATTGTTTGATAAATCTTAGTAGTGAAAATTGCACGTTTATTTTTTGATAGTATATGATATAATGATATTGTAGATGTCAATTAATATCCAAAAAAAGTTGATATTAATTTTATTTTATATGTAAATGTGTTGTTGATGATTGTTTTATATAATTTTGTTGTGAAAATGTTTTATCGGCAACGATTGATGTATGTATGTGGCGATGAAGGTTTACGTGACCTCATTCAAAATTCAAAAAATAAATAATAAAGAATAAATAAAACACTGTGATAGGTGAAAATTAAATAAATACTACTAAGCCAACATTTACATGAGCGTGGGCAAAGAGTCTCCAATGCTAAAGTAGACTAATTATATATTAATAATAGTGGATCCGTCCTGGCATTCTCTGCAAAACAATAAATTCTCTGATATTATAAAAATAATTGACAGTGGAATGTCGGTTGATAAAATATGATATTGGACTCTTGGTGTTATAAAAAAAAACACCTAGTTATGTTGGATACAAAATTGGATGATCACATTGTCTCACAAATCACATTTTATGAGAGAGATCCACTTAATTCATCAATCATATTATTAATTAAATTATTCCAATCATATTATTGCTTTAAATTAGACGATCTACATCCAAATTTTCTAAATACAATTTAGTCTCATAATAAAACGATCTCTTTATTTTATTTTCTCTATGATGATGAAAATAGGTCTTGTAAATGGATCACATCTTTATTATATACTAAAGTAATAACTATTAAAATACACATATCACTCACTCATTCATTTAGTTTCTCTCCCAAACCTCAATTAAATTATATTTAAGTTTATTTTAAATCATTAATGCTAAATTCATTAAATAAATTATTAACTATTACCTTATATATTGTCACTCAATATATAATCAATATTAACTTACTTTCTTAATGTTGAAATACAAAAAAGAAATATTATTTATTATTTTATTCATTAATATTGTTTCATTTATTACATATAAAAACCAACATATTTTTGAAACAAATCAAATTAGAGAAGATCTAGTTAACTATACACTAAAAAATCTTTTGGGACATTTATACGATATTAAATACTTGAATCGTTCCAAAGTAAATGTTGTTCAAGGTAACGTAATTATAGGATTTCAAGAAACATTTGTCCATATCTTATTGAATATGTCATTATTCACATATCTCAAATTAAATGAGATACAAAATTATTATTGAAAACTTACCAATATCAACTGTGTATATATTTTGAACCATCGACTATACTTAAATAAGGATAAATCAAAAAATTTATCAGCTCTCTCAAAAAACATTTGCAAAATTCTAAATTGTATGTATGTATTATTATTATTATTATTATTATTATTATTATTTTTGGGATGAATCAATTGTTTATAATGTGGTGCGACATTAATGACGTATATGTTGAAAAACATTAATGGGATAGTAGACAGAATCATGGTACTTTGACGTGTAATATGATTTTTTTATTGACATATATAATTAACGTTTAAACTGTATTATGGGCCCTTAATGGGTTGATAAAGTTTATAATATTGGAAACGAAAGCCCACTGCCTTTTTAATTATCTTCTTCAATATTTAAGTTTGGTAGATGCGAAGGCCAGTCTCATTCAATGACGCGCTTTCACATTCTCTTTGACAGTTGATTTCCTTTTCAATTAATTAGTTTGGAACAAAACTCAAAAATACTTTGAAGTTGTGCTAGCTGCTAATATTTACTACCATTAAATATTTCTTAAAAATATACGTCAATTAACTTCAAATTTTAACAATCATACATATATACATAAGTGTGATTTGAACACCAGATTTAAAATTTCTAAAATATATATAAGCTAAAAAATAATTAGAAACACTAACTAATATAAAAGTAAAACACAAAATTAATGTGAGACGGTCTCAAATATCGTTTTCGTGAGATGGAGTCATATTACCCACAAACAAAATGTGTATTGTAGGGTTTGGATTGTGGGTTGACCCGTCTCACATAATGCAAAAAAAAATTGTGAGACGATCTCATAAGAGATTCACTCAAACTAAAATTGAATTTTCAATCAATTGTGATTGGTTCACAGGAATATAAATTATATTATGTATCACTCATTTATATTATGTTTTTACAACATATAATATATAAATTATGCATTCGTAAAATAATATACAACAGTAACATTTACTTTTGAAATATGTATCATGTAACCATACTGTATTCTTATGTTACATATTTATTTTTTATTTTAATTTTTATTCTACAAAGATCTAATTTAGATTTATTTTTTCTTTTAAATGATATGATATGCTATGCTAATAATGATTACACTTGAATCTCCAATACACTTTAGAATACTGATAAATGAATCTATACTATATATTAAAGTAAGAAAGTTGACAAAAATTACAAGATTGTCACTTTCTTGCCTAAAAATGTCATATCAATAAAAAAAAGAAAAATAAATCTTACTTGATAAGCTATTCTTTAATAAGAAAAAAAAAATCAATCTTACTCTAAAAACTATTTTATAATCTATAGAAAGCTAAGAGATGAAGAGAGAGATACATTGATTTCTCAAATCTATATAAAACTAAAAAATTGAGAAAAATATAGTGATTTTTCAATAAAAGAGAGATGTATAGAGAATGGAAAAAAAAAACAAGAATGAAGAAAAAAAAGAAAAAATAGTAAATATAATTATTTCTTCAATCTATATAAAACTAAAAAAATTGAAAAAATACAAGATTTGCTAAACATTTAAACGTAGAAAAATTCTTCCAAATCTTATTGTCTTAAGGAAAAAAAAACAATAGAAAATCGTAAATATAATGATTTCTCAAATCTATATAAAACTAAAAAAATGAAAGAATACAGTATTTGCTAAACATTCAAATCTTATTGTAAAAAAATGAAAGATTTAAAAGTAAAAAAAATTCTTTCAGATCTTATTGTCTCATATCTTCATCTAAGGAGATCCCACAAAATTGACTTTGTACACTAAACACAAATTGAACAAATAATTTTGTGAGAGAGAAATGAAGAAATAACGTAAGAAAACTATAAATGATGATTCAAGTATGAGAGTGAAATATATAAATTATAAAAAAATATAAAATGAAAGATTAATTATTATGATTGATGGAAATATTATTGTATATAATAATTTTAATTTGACGGAAATATAAATCAACAAATAAAATAAAAATATTTAAAAATAAAATTAACAATTAAAATTATTAAAATTATATGACAATTCGTGCAACGCATATGAGTAATATGAAAAATCATTTGTATATGGTACATGTTTTAAATTAAAATAATAATTTTTTTTATAAATAATACAACTTCATTGTATTATTATAAATTATAAATATTAACATAATAAATAATAAACCAGCGCGTGGACTGCTAGTTATTATAAATTAATTAATAAACAAGTAAACCGGCAAAAAGACACTTCTCCCGCCAACTATTGCCTGTTACTGACAGCCACAGGATTATCAAGATCCAATACCGGGCTATAATCCTCTGTACCGTCACCCTTTGAGTTTCTCTGTACCGATCCAATCAATTATCGCCAAACCACTGATTTTCCAATCAAAAACATCAAAGTAAAAATGATTGCACGCCACGCCGAAAGCCTTATACACCGGGCCCGCAGAATCTTCCGCACGTGCCAACTGCATTACCGTGTATAAACCCTGCTCGCACGTGCCACCTATTTATTCTCTCTCCTCCGGATGTTTATCACCTGACTCTTCTCCAGTGGGATTCCTCCCTCCGATCTGGTGATCTTTGGTTTCTCCGGCCACACCGACACCACAATCACCTGCAGGAGTCCAATTACCGGCCGAGGCGCTGAGATTTTGGAACAGAGATGGAATCTATCTTGGCCAGAGCTTTGGAGTATACGCTAAAGTATTGGTTGAAATCGTTCACCAGAGATCAATTCAAATTGCAGGGACGAACCGTTCAGCTTTCTAATTTAGGTAGGTTTCTCCTTCCGATTTCGTTTGAGATGCATTTTGTGTGCGAGTGTGGAGCTGAATTCAGAAATTTTGGCTTTCATTGTTATAATTGGGACATTTTCTTTGGTAGATATAAATGGAGACGCGTTGCATGCAAGTTTAGGATTACCTCCGGCGCTGAATGTCACCACCGCCAAAGTTGGCAAATTGGAGATTATTGTCAGTAACTTAACAACTCATTTGATTCGCTAACTAAAATTTGGGATTGTTGTCAAATTGAGATTTTGAAGATATCTGTGATTCTGGATTTGCAAAGTCGAGCATTTATAACAGAATTGAGGGTTTTTATTATGCGCCACTGCTGCTGCTCTAAGTTTTTTTTTGCATGTTTCTTTTGAATTTTGAAGCTTCCTTCAGTGAGCTATGTACAAGTAGAACCAATTGTGGTGCAAATTGATAGGCTTGACTTAGTCTTGGAGGAAAACGATGATGTGGATGTATCTAGGAATTCAAGCAGGTACATTGGCAGTTTGTTCTTGGTGGATATGAAAGCTTGAATTTTCATTTAATATTATCTTTCTGCAGTGCTTCATCATCCGTGGGTGCTGGAAAGGGCAGCGGGTACGGATTTGCTGACAAGGTTAATCTTCTATTATATGATTGCATATTTTTTGCATTACCATATTGAGTAATTTTGTTGTTTCTATAAAAAAATGATGTTTAGAACTTAAAAAAATACCTGCATAACTAGTTTGATAGCCATATGTTTAGTCTGTATCTATCAGATTGCAGATGGAATGACAGTACAAGTTCGGACTGTAAATCTCTTACTTGAAACTCATGGTGGAGCTCGACGCAGAGGAGGAGCAACCTGGTAACTTTTTCTATCTTCTTATTTCGTGACCTTTTGTTTGACAGTTGGCAAAAGATTGTTCATTGGCATTATGCTCAAATGCTAAAATAAAATCTTAAGTAACCTGCCTTACTAATTTAAAAAAGAAAATTCAGCTTCTATCACATGGTACAGACTTGTAAGAATTGGTTCATAATGCACTGAACAGGTGATCCTTTTCATTCATGTCATCTGCTTTGTTTATCTATCTGTAAAATGACTCATGTCCCATCTCTTAGGGTATTCGGTGCAAACAGCAATTCTATTTCAATTTCTGTTCCCTTCATGTTTGAAGATGTGAATATTTTTAAAAAGCAGCCTGTGTTTGCTTGAAAAGAGCCATTGTGTACTTTTTAGTGTCATTTACTCATGCAGTTTTCATTGACTAAATCAAGGCACCAAACTTCTGAAACTGCTAATAAGGATTGTACCATTATACATATATAGCAATTATTACCTTAGATTTCATTGTAAAATTTGGAAAGACATATCAATTACAGTTTTTTGTTACTGTAGATATATTTGAGTTCATATCATCTTAGATTGCTGGATGTGATCATGCCTTACAGGGAGCTAGATATGTACTGGCTTGTATACAAGTTTGCCTTTTGATCTTGTAATTTAATTACAAAGAACACGTGTCTTTGTTTTGCTTTATTGACCACTGTTATCTAATAAGTGTCAAAATTAATTAACTGTTAGATTTTGAGATTTAAAGAGAAAGTCTATAAGTATTTAGAGTCCAACACCATAACCCCTCTATCAAGGGGGTCAAGTAAGAAAACATTAATACTTTTATTGTAAAACCCTGAGACAGCTGTAAAGATAAAGGACGAGACACCCTTTTTCTTGTAATTATTAGTTTTGTCTCCTTGAGCTTTCTATTAACCACTTCCAATCCAACAGGGCATCACCAATGGCTTCCATCACTATCCGCAACCTTCTACTCTGTACAACAAATGAAAACTGGGAGGTCATTCTCTACATCTTTATACAATCTTTTGAATTTTTTTCATCTTCAGGTGCTATTTGCAGCCGAACAAGTTCCTTATCTGAACTAACTGCTCTTAGCAGGTTGTAAACCTTAAGGAAGCAAGGGACTTTTCAAGTGACAAGAAGTTCATATATGTGTTCAAAGTAAAGAAGCCCACTTACTTTTTATCTTTTGTGTTCTTGTTCATTTGTATATGCAGAAACTATCGTAAAAGTATATAAAAAGAGTGTGTACCTGTGTGTTTTACTGTTCCCCACATTTTGTCTGAAATACTTTTTGTGTGAACTATGGTCTCAAAGCTTTATTGTCTGTTTCCTATCTCTTTGAAAATAGCTTTTATTTTTATTTTTAATTTTATTTTAATGATTCTCTATTTTCTTACCCACAGAAACTTGAGTGGGAACACTTGTCTATTGACCTCCTGCCTCATCCAGATATGTTTACGGAAGCAAACTTTTCAAATTTTCAAGAAGGGTCTAATAGAAAAGATGAAGATGGTGCAAACCGAGTATTCTTTGGCGGGGAGCGATTCATTGAGGGGATCTCAGGAGAGGCCTATGTATGCAATTTAGCTTTTTAGTTGATTTTGACAACTTTACCTTCTATTGGGGAGTGGACTTTCTTGTTTCATGGATATGATAGCGACCTTTTTCGTACTTCTATAACATTCCTGTGTGAGTGAGTGTATGTTGCTGATGGAATATTAATGGTCTCTGGAATTCTATGACGAATATCAGATTACAATTCAAAGGACAGAGCTAAATAGTCCACTTGGCCTTGAAGTTCAGTTGCATATTACAGAAGCTGTCTGCCCTGCTCTAAGTGAACCAGGCGAGTATTTGGATTTTAAAGTTTCCTTTTGTTCGTATTGGATTATCCCTTAATTAAAATGAATCCACAAATGTTTTCAGGATTACGAGCTCTTCTCCGGTTTTTTACGGGATTGTATGTTTGTTTAAATAGAGGAGACGTAAATCCAAGTTCTCAGCAAGTATGATTATTTCACTGTTTTTTCTCTGTTTTTTTCTCAATGACTTATAATAATATGCAATCTTATCTACAAATAAGTTCTAATATATATCTACTATATTACCTCTCTATTGGCAGCGGTCTGCAGAAGCTGCTGGTCGTTCTTTAGTCTCTATAGTTGTGGATCACATATTTCTCTGCATAAAGGATGCTGGTTAGTTGGTCACACAACTATGTTCCCTATATTTTCTTTTCTTTTCCTACTTCCAATTAGGTTAATATCAATGAACTTTTTATGATGGAAAATTAATTATGTATGCTATTGTTCCCTAGCGCAAGTGCCATGGATGATGATATCATTAATTTACTTAGTCTTTAAGTCCTTGCTCTAACAAATTTGTTTGACTTGCAGAATTCCAGCTAGAACTCTTGATGCAATCACTATTCTTCTCTCGGGTTCGTCTATAATCGATTGACTATTTTTGTTTGCAATTTTTCATGATCCTAGGACAGCGAACTCTTAGATCATGCATTACCAAATATTTTTGTTCTAATGGTGTTTTTGCCATTCAGATAATGTACTAAGGTTTCATTTCTTCATTCAGGCAAGTGTTTCTGATGGAGAAAATGTCAATCACTTAACTCAGGTTATGATAGGTGGATTCTTTTTAAGGTAAGTTTATAATGTACAAGCTGAGTAAAGCTAATATCTGACGTGCTACCTTGAAATCTCATATACCTATTTGAGTAATAATTATATTTGTTTCCAAAGCTAGTTTTTAGATGCTTCTTCTGTATCCTCTCTCTCTCTTAAAATGATTATTGTTTTTTATTTTTTAACCTTTTACTGCTTATGATTGTTTTTCTTATTCTTTGACCTTTTATCGCAAACCGTTGGGTGGGGTTAGGTCTGGATCCTCCACCTGTCCATTAGTCTCTTTTCATTATGGCGATGAGGCTGGCTGGTTTGACATGCTTAGGTAGAAACACAGTACAAAAGGAGTCATGCATGGTGGGGCATTAGGTAACCCTAAATGTTGCTCAAATGAGGGTTATGGAACCCTTAAAGACTAGGTCCTGTCTTTTAATCAGGACCGTAAGATACTCTGCTTTCCTGCTGCTGTAGAATGCAGTCAATTTTTAAAAGCATTTATTTGTGTTTTTGGAATTTTGTTCAACTTATAGATAAAACTGAATGACTGCACGAAGCACTCAGTGTAGCTAGCAACATACTATGTTGAGTCATGCCATATGTCGTCTACTACCAGTGATTGGAAGTTGTGTTCTTATACTTGGTTCCAGCTTTCTATTTCCTTAAAATTATTTTCTATCATATTACAGAAAGGTTTTTGAGCATTTCTGTGGGTCTGGGGACATGTCTGAATATAATTTGTATGGAATTAATGAGAAGTTAGCTGTTAGATATTTTACTTCAGTAGCTGTTCTTTTTTTTCCAGTGGCTTCTGATGATTTATTATTTTATTTTTTGCCCCTCATCAATGTAAAATAAAATACAGGGATACGTTTTCACGTCCTCCATGCACCTTAGTACAGCCCTCAATGCAGGATGCTTCAGCTGATACCTCACATGTCCCAGATTTTGGTATTCCATTATTTCTTTAAACTTGTTTGTCAGACATGTTTGCAGTGTCAGTGTTCAATTATGATTATCTGTTTTCATACATTATTTGTCATTTTTTGCTCTATACAGCTATGGACTTCTGTCCTCCAATATATCCTCTTGGAGACAACCAGTGGCAATCAAATTGCAGTGTGCCGCTGATCTCTCTCCATTGTCTTCAGCTACTGCCCTCCCCGGGCCCACCAATTTTTGCTTCCAGAACTTTTATTGACTGTCGGCCACTAATGGTTGGTATTCATCTTTTCTTCTTTCGTTTGAAAAGTTCAATTGGTTTTCATTAACTCCAGTTGCTGCTGATGCTCACCTCTTTGTTTTTTGTATATCAGGTCCATCTTCAGGAAGAATCCTGTTCAAGGATATCATCCTTTTTGGCTGATGGAATTGTAGCTAATCATGGTGCCGGGCTGCCAGATTTTTCCATTAATTCCATGGTGTTCAATCTTAAAGGTTTAGATGTTACCATACCGCTGGAAATAGGAAAACCTGAACAATTATCTAGAAATTGTGACATGCCGTTGCAGAGTTCATTTTCCGGGGCAAGACTTCATATTGAAAACTTGATGGTTTCCCAGTCACCTTCTGTAAAACTAAGTTTGCTAAACCTTGAGAAAGATCCTGCATGCTTCTGTCTTTGGGAAAACCAACCAATTGATGCCAGCCAGAAGAAATTGGCTGCTGGAGCTTCTTTAATTAGCTTGTCTCTGGACACATGCAATGACTTTACTGGGAAGGATACTTCTCGCGTGGGGTCTGGTTTATGGAGATGTGTTGAGATGAAAGACTTGTGTCTTGAAGTAGCAATGGTGACTGCAGATGGTAGCCCTTTAACAAGTATCCCACCTCCAGGGGGGGTTGTCAGAGTAGGGGTTGCTTGTCAACAGTATATTTCTAACACTTCAGTTGAGCAATTATTTTTTGTCCTAGAACTTTATACGTATTTTGGTAAGGTTAGTGAGAGGATAGCTGTGGCAGGGAAAAATAAAGCTTCAAAGGTAACTAGAAATGAATCTTCTCTTGGAAGTACAATGGAAAATGTTCCTGGTGATACTGCTGTATCTCTTGCTATGAAGGATCTACAGCTCAGATTTCTGGAATCTTCTTCTGACACTCAGGGCATACCTCTAGTTCTTTTTATGGGAGATGATCTATCCATTGAAGTTAGCCACAGAGCATTAGGTGGTGCAATAGCGATTTCATCCACTTTGCGATGGGAGAGAGTTGAGGTGGATTGCACAGATACTGTGAATGACTTTAGACATGAGACAGACTCTGACTTAGCACATCCCAAAAATAGTCATCTGGATGGGAAAGACAATCGTCAGTTAAGAGCTGTATTTTGGGTTCAAAACAGTAAAGTTAATCAATCAAACCACACTACTACAATACCTTTTCTGGACATATCCATGGTCCATGTGATTCCATATAGTGCACAAGATATTGAGTGCCATAGTTTAAATGTGTCTGCACGTATTGCTGGTATCCGTCTAGGTGGGGGAATGAGTTATGCAGAATCCTTGCTTCACAGGTTTGGGATTCTTGGTCCTGATGGTGGACCAGGGGAAGGTCTCACTAGAGGACTAAAACAGTTATCTGGTGGACCTTTATCGAAGCTTTTTCAAGCATCATCTCTAATCATGGATGAGCCTAGAGAGAGTATGATCTACTACCAGTTCGGCTTCCTTCTCTGTTTTATTCATACTAAACAAACATTGATGTTTTTCTCACTTGGTTTTTCTTCTCTTTCTAGATGGATGTTCAGAAGATGAAAAGGAAAGCAGCGTCTTGCATTTGGGTGCACCTGATGATGTGGATATATGTATTGAATTAAAAGATTGGCTATTTTCTCTTGAAGGTGCAGAGCAGATGGCAGATAGATTCTGCTTCCATGATTCTGAGGATTCTCAAAGAGAAGAGAAGAGCTGGCATATGACATTTAAAAACATGCATGTCAAAGCAAAAAACAGCCCAAAGCTTGCAATAGTTAGTAACATAAAAAGAAGTGCAAATCAGAAATATCCTATTGAATTGATTACTGTGAGAAAACTGCCTTCTCATCCTTCTATTGATCATATCAGTATGAGCATTTATTTTGCTTGATAGTTTATGTTTCTTAGTTTCCTGACTATATATTGGCCTACCAAATGCTCTTTAACGAATTTTCTACCAGGAAAAATTGAGATTTTATCCTTTCCTCATTTATTTAATGCTTGAGACTTTTATTGTGGTTACTTGAATACTATATTTGCAGTTGGGATCCTCAACCGCAATTGCCGTTTCATCTTCTATTCCAACTCTACCTATACACGCCAAGTTATTGATGATGGCATTTAATATGCATGTCGTGTATCGGTGGTATTGTATAGAAGATGAAACCCGCATTAATGATAGAGGATCTCATGTGCTTTTCTCCACATCCTTGTTTGCTTGTCAGCTATTCACACTAATATGGAAAGTTCTAAAATAGCTGCTTGCTTGAACTGAGGAGAGTTTTAATTGGAAGTATTTGATGGGATAGGGCAATTGATTAGGTGTAGAACTAAATTTATTGCTCTGTAATTACGGGCTTTACTTTTGTCTAAGCAGAAGGTAGAATGCAGAAAATTACTTACATTTACCCATGCTTTAACAATTTTGCAATGTTAGCTTTATCGGGTACCTTTTTATAAAATGCGTGCAGGTTGGCATGGAGGGTTTGCAGATCTTAAAGCCAACAACTCGGCAGGGGATGCTATTGAATGGGATTTCTGAAAAAGGAATCATTCAAAATGGTTTTCCTGGAAGTGAAAAGCAAACTGTTGCCAGACATGGGGGTGTCAATATGGCAGTTGACATAGTGACCTCTGAAGGAGATGTTGATGATGTGACAGCTGAGTGGGTGGTAGAAAATTTGAAATTCTCTGTGACTGAGCCAGTAAGAGAGTTTCAATCTGTTATTGTACATCACTTTTTATTATATTGCTTTTACTTGGAATTACACGAAGCTATTTCATTTCATAGATTGAAGCTGTGATGAAGAAGGATGAGCTACAATATCTGGCTCACCTGTGCAAGTCTGAGGTTGACTCTCTAGGTAGAATAGCTGCTGGATTCCTTCGAATTCTCAAATTAGAAAGTTCTGTTGGCTCAGCAGCAATCAGCCAACTAAGTAACTTAGGTAATTTCAGTTCCTTATATTTGTGGTGATCTATAACTTTTCGGGTAAAAGTATTAGCATCTGTGTGCATGCAATTCCACTGGCATCTAGTTGAAAAGACTTCCAATTAATTTTGTTTTAGCTAACAAGAAATAGAGGGGAAATTTTGAGTAATGATAACGCGTCTCTTTTTTGATAGTTGATCTTCTATTGTAGCCATTCTTGGCCATTTTTGAAGGAAAAAAATAAAAGTCCCTTTTAATTTACGTTTCATTCATTTTTAATCAAGAGAATTGATTGGCATCTCTACCCTTACTGTTCAATATCAAGTACACTGACCCCTATCGCCAAAACATAGATTGTTATACTATAGCCTGTATATGGAAACTTGGTCATTCTGCCTACACCAACCCATACCAATATCAACCAGACATTTCCACCCACATTTGTTTGTACCATCAGAACCCCCCAGTTCTTCCACCCCAACACATACCAATAGAAACTGGGTCATTCCACCTATACGAGGCCGTATCATAAAAAAACCAGGCCATTCCACCTAGGCCCAAAAACCAAAATCCACAAGGGCATTTTTTACAATAATCTACTATTTGTTAAAAAATAATGAAACTTTAAGATGTGTCTAAAATAGAATTTTGCTTTACAAGTGGCTATATTTAAGAGTTCCAACTCATATAGTATTCAAGACTCGACTCAGTTCCATGATTTTTCTTTGTTGTATACCTTTTCAGGAGCTGATAGTTTTGACAAGATTTTTACGTCTGAGAAGTTGAGCAGAGGCAACAGTGCAACTAGCAATATGGGGTTTAGTCCATCATTTGATGTGGCCGGTGGAAGTTGGAGCTCAGGCGTGGAATCGACTGTGGCTTCTCTAGAGGCGACTGTTTTGGATTCACAGGCAAAATGTGCTGCTCTTGCCTCTGAATTGACTTCTTCAGAACCCTCAGCTGATCACCTTCATAATGTCAAACAGCTAAGTGAGAAACTTGAAAGCATGCAGAAATTACTCAACCAATTAAGAACTCAATTCTGAAGAAATTTCTGTCTTGTAAATTAGAATATCAGCCGAAAGGTCCCAATCTTCATTTACCATCCGATATAGTTTTCCAAATTTTGTTGTTGTTGTAGATAGTACACACATGAATATATCGTATATATGAACAATTTTGTGGTGATGTAAAATGCCAGAAAACCATAGTTCTTAAGGAAATTTTGAGGTGGATAAAAGATCCATCATATCTTGAGTGAAGCTAATTTTTTTGATTGTATGTCCTTGTTTGCTGTTGTAACTAGATTGTTATTTGGAGTATTAGAGAGTTGCATTCCTTATCTCAGATATTTGCAGTTTCTTGCCAAGAATATCATTCTGACCAAATATCTAGAATTACTGACTAGGACATGGTTTGTCACGTTTGTGCCCAAAAAGTAAAATAAATTCCAAAAGATATATTGAAGGATTTATTTCTGGACCGTAGCAATCATCATCTTATCCTCTTGTTGTTTTGAACCATTGTTGTGCAGTATAGAATCACCTGGCAATGGCTACATCCACTCTCCAATTCCTCCATCATAATCATCATCAAAATCTCATTCTCCTCTCCCTACATAAGGTTCCTCGCCTCACTCACTTCACACTCAAATGCACCTCAAATTCAAACTCAAACTCAAACTCAGCAGCTCAACCATCCGAACCTGAATTCCCAACTCCGCATTATGAAACAACCATCAGCGCCGATAAGTTCCCAATCGAAAAACGGAGAAAATCGGAGATCATCCGCGACAGAAATGCGCGAAAAGGCCTCGTCAAACCGGAACCACCGAATTTCGAGATAGGGTGGAAGAGAACGAAGCCAATTCAGTTGGAGAAGCCGAAAGGGTACATGATCATGGACTTTTTGGAGAAGCTGGTGGAGCTGATGGATAAGGAGTTCGGCTCGGCTGCTCTGCTGGCTAAGGTCGGAGAGATTGCGGCTGAGAGAGCCATAGAAGAAGCAGAGGTGCTGAGAGATGAAGGGGAAGTTGAGGATAGAATGGTGACAGAGTTGCGCAGAGTTTTGAAGCTCATGGAAATGGATTTGGCCATGGTCAAAGCTGCGGTCAAACAAGAGACTTTGAACGAGAGGCTTCAACAGGCTAAGGCACGCTGTAGACAGGCCATTCTTGTTGCTAATTCTTTTTAAATCATTATGATACTGGTAATATAATATTCTTTCAATGGTAATATTTTAAGACATTGTATTATTAATTCGTTTGATTATACTTTACCATCCAAACAATGCAATTACGCAAGGGTCATCTCTCTCTCTCAGTAGAAGAAACGCAATTGAATACTTTTTGCAACTTTTATAGATTCATCTTTTGGCATCGACCTACAGTATCAATAGATGGCAAAATATCCTGGACTAAAAGCAGAAAAATCTTAGATGGCAGTAGGAATAAAGAAAAAGGACCTTGCAAATTAAGAAGAATACTATGCTACATCTACATGTTCATTACTTCATGTTGGCTTTTACACTATCTATTAACCCCAATGTTGCCACCATTGCCTTCTTTTTCTTCTTCCCCTTAATTTTAGGGGACTGAGATTTCACATATGTTTCTTGGCATGCTCTGATGACTTGACGAACATGGACATCGTCCTTTGGTATCTTGTTTAGTAATTTTGCTGCAGATTTGTTATCTCCTGAAGCCAAAAGGGCCTGATACATCCTGCACACAGTATAACACTGAATTAAAATTTAAGAATACAAATACAATATTTACTGCACAATTGAGACCGATCACGAATAATCACTATATCTTTAGACCAAGTTGGGGTATTCAATTACTCTTGATAAATTGCCAATCCCGCACAAATGGATATGCAATCAAGTTGCTAAACACGTCATGTTTATGCTAATACTCGTTCTCCTGCACATATAACAACTTAGTTTATCCTTCGCCTTTACATACCCCACTTGGATCATGTATGCTCTTGTATCGGCCAAAGCATGTTCCAAACCCTAAATAAGCTAACAGAAGCACCTTTCAAGGGACTTAATTCAAAATGACAGATCATCAACTAGTACTTTCTCTTTCTTGTGAACCCTGAGCAAGACAGCACAGTACTTACAAAATACGTGATAGAACACAGAACATCATATGCTTAGACAAGAATTTCGAGTTTTAGGTCCTACTGAAGTCAATAAACCCAAAAAATGCTCAAAATGGTACAGCTGTACAGCTGCCAAAATTAACTTGGTGAAACCTTTTCCTAAATAACCTATTATCTTAAAAATAAAAAATATAGAATAGAATAAACAAAACAAATAAATTGAACAGAGATGACAACAGAAATAGTATTTACCTTACAAAACTTAAAACATTGTAGGGAAGGCCAGATGCCACATATTCTTTCCAAATCAAGAACGACGTCTTTGAATCTTTTGTAATAACGCAAGCACTAAGGAGAAAATCCAGACTTTTCCGTGAAGGGCGAACACCAAGTTCTTCCTTGATTGCTTGAAGCAAATTGAGACCGAAGTGCATGTCTGTTGGCTCTTGATCCGCAAATAAACAAAAGACCTATTCCATAAAACATAAATAGCAGAAAAGCACATCCAATCAAGTTGCAAGGAGTTATCACACAATCAGGATGGTTAACTAATGGAAAAGAAAAGAAACCAGATGCTACTAAAAAATTTATTGTCTTGCTTGGTTAGATTTTAAATTAGATGGAATCATAGTTGCGTAACTTGGTTACCCCAATCAATCTGTGACCAGACCATAGGTCATTTCAACCTGGATCAATTGGATACTCGATTCCATAAGATGATTCTAGACATCTTATAAGCCTATTTACCAGTCACAAATTTTCATAAGATGATGCATTACATTGAGTTTCATATTTACCAAACCAGACTGATTTACTATATTTCTTTGATTTTCTTTCAGATTCCTTCGTTTAATTAATCCTGCATTAGAACTTCCAGCAATATGGAAGAGCTACAAGCAGTACTTCCCTAATGAAAGGGAACAAACAAGATTAATACCTCATCAAACAGCACTTCCAGCGCAACTTCAGCATCAATGAACTTATCCTTTAATTGCTTGAGTAGATCAACGGTAGATCTAAAACAAATAAAAGGTTATAATCGAGCAGGTAAAGGAGAAAAAGATTGTTATAACAAGTAATCAAGCAATGAGAACCTTAAATCCTCTTGTCGAACACAATGTGATATGACCCTAAAGCAGGCATCAATCCAATAAGGTGAATCTTTTAATTCTTTTAGTAACTTAAGTGATTTGTCCAATTCTCCTTCAGATTGGAAATATTCCTGCAAGAATTAAGAAGTATTAAGTTTACGAGCTCATATGAAATGTCATTGGTTTATTCAATCAGGCCGAACTAACTTACAATAAGTGTTTTGACAGCTTTGGGATCTAGCTCGCACTTGGCTCCTTTCATTTCTTCATACAACTCAAGGGCACAAGAAAACTGCCCATTTGAAGCAAGAGCTCCAATGAGCACACTCTTCATTTCATTTAAGTTCTTCACTGGTACTCTCTTGTCCAAGATTACCTGCACATAAGGATAATTTCATGTTATAGCTCTCGTATTTGTGCAGCGAAAAGAGACAGTAGAAAGCCTTTATTTGGAAGCCTCGATTATTTAAACAGTATACAACAAAATCTGCAGGAGTAAAAAACCATTATTTGGAAAAGCAGCTGAAGCAGACTCTTGAAAAGACAAATCCATACCTGTTGAGCCTTTTCAAATTGTCCAAAGGATGCATATGCATTTATAAGGGACATGAAAACCTGCTTTGTTGGTGGAATTCCTGATTCGATCAGGTCTTCATAAAACTACAAGCAGATCATCGCACAACAAAAATTAGGACAGGACTCTATGTCTCTAAAAAAGTTTTAAATCATGCGAATAGCTGCAGAAGATATGTGCAAATAGATATATTTCCCAATGAAGAATCACCCAACACTGAGTGAGTTTTCACTTAAGAAGAAAATGCAGATAAAAAACAAAGTCAAGTGAAAACTTTTATTGATATACTAGTTAAAATGACCAAATAAAATTTACGGACAACCTTAGTCAAATCTTTCTCAGACCGGCTGTTGGCTATGAGATAGCTATAAGTCGAAGCATCAGGTTTCACATTTGCATCTTCCATTTGTTTGAGAACATTCCGAGCTCTTTGAATATTTTTCTGCAAGAGTCAATAACAGAAAAGAAGCTTTCAACTAAAAGCAGAAATCAGCATTAACAGATAACAGATTCCTACATATAAATAAGCCACCATAAACATCTTGAGCATTATCAAAGTGAGTGTTTCCATTGATAGGCTCTGCATATTATCATGGACTAAAACTCATATCAAGAGCTAAACTGATACCCAATTCATCAAGTCAGCTTATATAGATTCACAAGAACACTTATTTAATGATGTAAGAAGCTTCTTCCTACATCTAGCCTCAAACCTGGTGATCAGCATACTGAAACATGGAAGTAAAAGAACTATAGTTCAATGGAAACATGACTTAGCATACTGACCAATATAGAGCACTCCAGAAATATAAAAGACAAAACTCTCTAGCAAGTTTTCATGTTCTACCAAAATTATACTGATGGATTGTAGGGACTGACACAAGATCACACTCAGAAGGATTTCCTGACAGAAACAAACAATGGATAGACCTATCTCAAAATCATCTAGTGGACCAAAAAAGTAAATGGAAGCGAGAGATTGTCCTCACACTAACGAATGAAACCATGCAATAACAATAAATCAATTGGGTATGTTCCCTATTCTTGAGAAAACCTGAGTCTTGCAAGAAAGAATCGGTAGAGACTTTTAAGAAATTTAGTCACCTCACGGAAATATCCAGCCAGTATAGAATTGTACATGCTAGCTGTTGGTGTCAAGTTCATTTTTTGCAGATCACCGATCAGTCCATATGCCCCTTCAAACTGCATTGAATTGGAAATTTAACTTCCATAACATCTGTTAGTGATTATGCTTGATATCCTAAACCACGAGACTTACATCTTTCATCTTCACACATAGAAGTATCATCCTCCTGAAAGTCTCATTATTTGGTTTCAGATTTTGCTGAGATATCCTTAAATTTATTTGATGGACCTAGGAATTGACAGGAATCATATTAATATCATCCAAAAGTCCACAAGGGAACATGAGTACATGACAAACAAATTCAATAAATGAGATAAGGAAGACAAGAAAGGGGACAAATTTAGGATTACTGATACCAAAACCAGTACAATCTTAAATCCCTGGTCTGTAAAAGCTTATCTTATTATTCTTTCACAAGAATGGCAGTTTTCAGGCTCGAGAGCAAAACCAATCTGTTAATCGTCTTTGTGAAAAATTTGGCAATCAATTTTCACAAGATCTCCTTGAATGATAATTTTCTGACCAATTGCATCATGATACTGAAATAACAATGAGGGTACATTCTCTTTGATGCCTCCCATAAACTCTTCAAAATATAAGGAAATATATGCATAATCATGACAGCTATGTACAAAATTATAAATAGAGAGGAGAAATGGCATACCAGATTAAACTCGCAGCTCCTATCACAAGCATCTAATATTGAATGAAACGTCTCTAATGATAAAGCAATACCAGATCCAAATGCCTCATCGACCACATCGAGTGCCTCATGTACCTAAATAGCATTTAGTAGCACATCATACAAGTTAAGTGGGTTAGATAGCGAAAGAGAAAATAAGTAATACATATAATTTGAATTAGGAGGAAATCTAAAACAAGCAATGTTGAGTTGGTTTAGGAGTTCCAATCCTGAGAAAAAACCATATTAGTTGAAATAACTTTTCATTGACACATACCTTGAAGAATCCACAACAATATTCAATCAGCTTTTCATATTGAGCAGAAGTGGGCAACACCTCAAACTTAGTAAGCAATGATTGAAATTTTTTGATGATATCTTCAACCTTTAACATCCAAGAACATGCAAATTAGAAGATATATTAAAAAAATGGAAAAATCAATTAGAAAAATCAAATAATTCAAGCTACATTAACACCCATAACCCTTTCAATGTAACAAGTATCTAGTTAGTTCTATATTTCAACATATAAAGGAAATACGGAGATTCAAGAATAAATAGCAGTTTCTAGACCAAAATCAGAAGTTGATTTGTGCCACACACAATGAGATTACAATGGTATGCCAAAAAGAGCTATTCTGTCTTAGGCTGTTCCAACAAAGGCATATGAATGGTATAATAGGACACAAACTATCTCATGAACGACGACAATCATCAACTTGCAAATGGTGGTTCATAGGTAAAACCTATGCAGTTCTTTGGCCTATGCTTTGAACAGAAATTCTCTATGATATCTGGCTCATCACCCAATTAAAAGGAAGCAGCATATGAGACATGCAATTGATGCATATTATCAGGTTCAGGTGGTGCTTCTTTAGTGACACAGAGATAGTTTTAAGTTTATCCTTAGAGACAAGTAAACAAAACTAGACAAAAAAACAATGGAATAGTACCATCAAATTGAGTTGTGATCTAAGAGACTTCAACACATATACACTTCACATAAAAGTTCACTGTTGTAGGTAGAACCACATCAAAAATATACAGGTTTAATGCCTTTACCAGCAGTATTCACAAGAAGTTCCTCACCGCTAAATTAGGAATGTTAATTGCGTATTGAAGGATGAAGTTTGAGATGTTTTCAGCTCCAATATCTGTATATTCACCAAAAATAGCACATTTAGAGAAATATATCTGGAAAGATCAAAAACCATACTAGGCCATCTCAAACCCTAAGTATCCCTAGCAGATATCCAAATGAAAAATAATCTAAAAAAATGAAAAAATAAATAAATATTAGACTACTGATAAGCTCATATAGCACAATAAATATATATTCCAAACACACAAGCCATTAGCCATGATAAGCTCCATCCATGGTATACTAACCACCACTTCCTTTCAGCACCGTCAGAAATCTTTCGGCGCAAGTTTCCAGCAAAAACTTCCCGAAAGCCATGAATATAGACTCTAAAAATGCAACTGATGTAACTTTAGTTATGTCGAGGGTTTTGAATAGCAACAGGAACTCCTCTTTGTAGTTGCTTTCACACAATGCCATTAAATAACTTTCTGCAACATAATTGCAACACAAAGATTAGATTACCTATACACAGATACGATATATATCAGTACTCTAATCAACACATGGACAATGATATAAAATGTTGTAGTTGCTTCCTTCATATGTTTTGGAATTACAACTCCAAATTCATAGGCATATGATAACCCTCAATTCCAGACAAAGTTTTGGCGACTAAAGACAGTTAACACGAAAGCATTTAGATGTATCAGGCATTAAGTATTGGCAAACTTAAAAAGCAAACAGTTATTGATGACAATAATTTTAAAAGAAAGGGTAAGCTAAGAAGTTGTGAATGGATAGTTGTAACAAAAGCTAATAAGTTTTAGAGACGGAAGAAAACATGCAGCTGATTAATAGCTTTTAATACTCCAAAAGAGAAGTCAATAAAATCAATATTAGTATATGTATATACGTATTGTAAACACTTTGCATTCCAAATATGGAGTTAACTGGATCGTTGGTGAGATACCATTTAAATGTTGGTTTAGCATATTAAACTATATACCCTCTCACACTTCGAATTAAGGAACATAATCTTTCTATTCAGAAAGAAAAGAAGACAGTCTAATTGCCCTCTGTTAAGAAAGAATATTTATCTCAAATTGGTACATTGCCAACCATTGTCAGTGAAGACATACAGCATCACCACCATACTGAGTCTGACGAAAGAGTACCAATGGCAAATAATGAAATACAACCAAACAATACGGGTTGTGCAAGCATAATAACTGAGAAAAAATAATATAAGTAAGCTTAGGAAATAAGTGTCGTAAAAGAAGGGAAAACAAGACGAAAAGTATAGGAAAACAAAAACTAAGTTCTAAAGTGTCAAGAAGCATACCTCGAAGATAAAGTTTCTCTTTAGCATCATCTGTTGCAACAGAAAGGCAAAGTTCTTGAATTTTTTCTTCATTATTGATACTTACCCATAGCAGCATTTCATAATAAGCTAAGCGTGGTAGTAAATCAGGATGATCATCTTTGATTTGTTCATGGAAGAAAAAGAACTCTTCCACCATAGCAAAGTCAATCAGATACATCAAAAAGTGTCCAAATGTTTCTTCTTTGATTTCAACCCCTCTTTCCCTTGCCAATTTCAAAATTTGATATGCATTATAAATTTGTTGCAATGAAACTTCATCATCCGTGGCTTCCCTTGCCTTTTTTATGCAAATCTTAATCAATGCATTATACTCTCTCAGGCCAGTTTCTTGTCCTAACTTCCCAAATAATTCAATGGCAGCATCTGATCCCAGCTTCATGGCACACATTTTGACCAAGCAGTCATAACGAGTATTTTGCGTGGTATGAAATACTAAATTTTGCTTCCTATCACGTGAGGCTTCATTCTTCTGCAGTGAAAGACCGCTGTTTGTGAGAAATGACAACCACGGCAAAACTATAACATTTTTATCATTCGGCATGTCTTGATATTCATCATCCCAATCCAAGTCCATCTCCATCTCATCTGCAGTAAAAGCAACATTAGCTTTCAGTCTCCCATGATATGTTGCAAAAATATATTATAAAGTTGAAACATTCTGATCACATCATACTCATGATTGTCATATTACACTCATAAAATATCTTGAGATTGAATTTAAATGTTTACGCATTTAGTAGTGAAGAGTTTAGGACACAACCAATAAAATTTGGCCATAGAAAATAAGTTCTCCGAAAAGAAAAAAACATCAATAAGTTGCAAACCATGATGAATAACCACAAATCCAAAGTTGCATTTGCATATTCCGAGCACAAGTTCACATGATTCACCTGAATGATGGTAACATTTATATCTGAATAAAATTCAAACAATTATCCGTACCATATAGTATGTCGGATGCATCGGATGACAGTTGCTTCGCCGATTCATCTAGAAAAAAAGAAAAAAGAAATACAACACCAATGATGACAAGTAAGCCGACAAATTGAGATACCAACACCAAATACTCAAAAAAAAAAAATACATTTCTCTACATACCGTCGTCGTCAATGCTGTCGGAAGTTAATCTGCCAATGACAATAGAATTTAGAGAGGAATCAGGAGGATTGGGGGTTGTTGAAGACGGCGGCGCTTTGAAGGTCTTGAGGAGGTGTTTGGCTTTTTCAATGACGTCGGTGGAGAAGGGTTTGACGGAGGAAACGTACTCTTTTAAGGCAGCGTCGTCAGCTAATGATGATGAGGAAGCATTCTTCTTCTTCTTCTTGGCGGCGGCGGCGGCGGATGATGGTCGGGAAGAGGAAATCTCCTTCTTGGCGGCGGAGGCTTTGGAGCGTCTAAAGGAGAGCCTAGCGGCGAAACGGTAGAGAGAGACTAGGTTTTGGGCCGCTGAAGCGGGCATAAGTTCATGTGAGTAGAGAGAAATGCAGATAGTTATTCGGATTCCGGTGGTTTTCTATTTCCCTCTCTTTTCAGTCTTTCGGGTTTGAGAACAACCAATCTTTTAATGGAGTCGGGTCGGATCGGGCACGGGCGACACATTTCTTAAGCTTGTGGATTGGAAAACAAGAACAGCCTGTTGCATATTTCCCCCATATAGTAAGTAAAGTCTAGAAATACCTATCTTTTTTTTTTGTTGGCCCATTTTATGCAATTCTAGAAATTTTCTGTTTCAGAATAAGAAATTTATGCATTCTTTTCCTCGATCATCTTATACAAATTAAAAGTAATGATTTATTTTATTAAAAAATTAAACATTTGTAATGTATATAATGACAATTAGTATATAGAAAATTGAAGAAAATGATTTAAAAAAATACCGGAGTTGGTAAATGCTATATAGAAATTGCATTGTCATGGAGCAATTAGGACTTGGAAGGAACCGTGGAAGGTAGTAGATACATGACTCATATGATGTGTCCTTAATAGTGAATCACGATTTTGTACTTCAACTAAAATCATTTTCTATTTTTACCTGAATTCCTAAAAAAAAAAAAAAAAAAAAAAATCAAGGTAAACTTCGAATTCTGAAATTCTAAATGAAACTTAAAAAAATTAAGTGAGGTAGTAGAGCCAGATACTTGGGTGTCAATCTGTATTCCAAAACCCAAAACAAGTTTCTTTCTGAAAAATTGGCAATATATTAGATGACGACCAACCTATTTGGGATGAAAGAGGCTCGGGCTACCCAGCCCATCATTAAAATAGAACCGAATTTAGAGTGGGCCTAGCCCAATGCAATACAAGTGTAAGTTTGTGACTAGGATCTATTTCTCAAGAACTCATTAGGCCCAAGAGAGGCCCTTTTAATGAAAAAAAAAAACTCACTGATTGATTTTTAATTTTCTGGGTGATTTTATATGAGGCAACAATTCACTTCATGTACCTAAAATCTTTATTCCTCCTTTCTACTACACTAAAGTTACATATGTGAAAAATAATAATGATTGAAATTGACAGTTAAATTTAAAAAAAATTATTTATTCAAAAGTGGATAGTTTTATGTAAAGTGGAATATAAATTTTTGGTACAGATGATGCAAAATTTTCTTTTATATTGAATACGATAACAAGAAAGTTAAGGCCAACAATACTTTACTAATTATCCCACAAACATTATAGGAAGAAGAATAGCATGTAAAATGTAAGGAATATTCAACTTGAAACAACCAATAGGGAATCCTACAGAGAATAAAGAAAGTGTTGCAAATTTTATGAATTCATTGAATTGACCTCAAATCTCAAATTCCCAGACGAGACTAAAATAAAATCCAACTAGAAAGATTCCTACAGAAACAGCTCAAATGTAACCCTATTTAAACACAGAGAGTGTAAATGAGTGTTAATTTGGAGTATTAAACTCTTTCTAATAAGCAGACAGAATAATTAAAAAAAAAAAAAAAAAACAAATAGGAATCTAAATCCGGCAGTCAACTGCCACGCCAGACAGCAGCAGAGAAAAATCTGAGAAATATGGAGACAATTGCCGATAGTTAAACAGTACAGTTTTTGGCATAGAAAGATTCCTCTAGAAAAAGATTTGCAAATCATAATCTCTCATTTTGGTATTTTCCATTCAGTAACTTTCAGATCTTTTTAACTCAAGTATTTAGATTTCATTTTCCCATATTTAAGGTGACTTGTATTTTACAATCAATCCTTCATTATTATAATCTTCTAAAAGTGATTTGGCTTTAGCCAGTTTGGACATGGTTATTTTGGAGGACATCTCTCTCTCTCTCTCAAGAAAGGTTTCATATGATGAGATTGCTATAGGAGAATTTATAAGTTACATGATCTAATCATGCTTCTAACTTTTCATCTAGGAGAGTTTATTATTATAATTTATATATCATCTGGGAGAGAATTTACTTTAATTAAACTTATAGTTATGCTGTACTTGATTGATAAAACTACCTTGTAATCAAACCAAGTAGAAACTTAGTAAAATAATAAAAAAACAAGAACCAAACATTGTTAGCTGTTACAATGCCAATGCCGCAATAAAATGATCCCTTCACTATTACAGAATGAAGTATGGAAACACATCTTTGTGTGTGTGTGAGAGAGAGAGAGAGAGAGAGAGAGAGAGAGAGAGGTAGGAACTGTTCAACATAGCAAAAACAAAAGGCCGGCTGATATAACAAAAAAAGAACAGGATCACAATTGACAGAGCAGCCAACGAAGGCCTGCAAAAGTAAATTGACACAACCAATAAACTTGTATATAAAACATAGAGTAAACACAGATATTACAACTTCATTTGGCTGTAAATACGGTTTTGATCCTTGTCAGCAAAAAAATGGGAAAAAGTAATGGTATTTTTCGGTACGCTGATACAGTCGACAAGTTGCTCATGTTTTTTGGTACTTTAGGTAGCATCGGAGATGGCCTGCAAATCCCCCTCACCATGTTCGTTCTCAGTGACGTAATCAACGAATATGGAAACCTTAACAAAGGAATTTCCATCCGTACAGTAGACAAGGTACCATGTAACAATACTATCACCACATCACATAATATGTAATAATCTCTAGATAGACTAGATTCTTTATAAATTCTAACATTGATTCTGCAGTATGCACTGAGGCTATTCTACGTTGCAATTGGAGTTGGATTATCTGCTTTTATAGGTTTGTTTCATGCTCATATCTCTACACACTATCTCCAAATATGTGATCTACTGATTTAAAGACATGGTTTTTGCAGAGGGATTATGCTGGGCAAGAACAGCAGAGAGGCAGACATCTGGGATGAGATTAGAGTACTTAAAATCTGTCCTAAAACAAGAAGTAGGCTTCTTTGATTCTCAGGCAGCCGATTCTTCCAAAACGTATCAAGTTGTCACGACAATATCATCCGACTCAAATACAATCCAGATCACCATAGGAGAGAAGATACCTGATTGCATCGCCTACGTGTCATCCTTCTTCTTCTGCCTTGTATTCGCATTCACGCTCTCATGGAGGCTCACATTGGCTGCCATACCATTCACCTTAATGTTCATAGTCCCGGGGCTCGGATTTGGGAAGATGATGATGGACGTGGCGATGAAGACCATAGAGTCGTATGCAGTGGCTGGGACCATTGCAGAACAGGCATTTTCTTTGATCAGGACAGTTTACTCCTACATTGGAGAGCAACAAACACTTGAAAAGTTCAGTAAAGCACTTGAAGCAACAATGGAGCTGGGAATCAAGCAGGGCTTTGCAAGAGGGTTGATGATGGGGAGCATGGGGGTTATTTACATAAGCTGGGGATTTCAAGCTTGGGTGGGGTCACTTCTTGTTAGCAAGAGAGGCGAAAAGGGTGGAGATATATTCGTAGCTGGATTCAATGTACTCATGGGAGGACTGTAAGTTAGTTTATTCATCTCTCTTTATGTTAACTTTTGCACACAGTTTGACTAACTTACTGATTTTGATCTTCTCAGAAATATTTTGACAGCGCTTCCGAATCTGACAGCAATCACGGAAGCAAAGTCTGCTGCTATTCGGATCACAGAGATGATTGATCGCGAACCAGCAATTGATGCTGATGACAAGAAGGGAAAAGCTTTATCATATGTGAGAGGTGAAATACAATTCAAAGGTGTTCATTTTAGCTACCCTTCAAGGCCGGATACACCGGTCTTGCAAGGCTTGGATCTCACGGTTCCATCAGGAAGAACCGTGGGCCTCGTAGGCGGGAGCGGCTCAGGAAAATCCACAATCATTTCACTGCTTCAAAGATTTTATGACCCTATAGAAGGTGAGATTTTACTTGATGGGCATAAAATAAACAGGATACATCTCAAATGGTTGAGATCCCAAATGGGATTGGTTAATCAAGAGCCAATCCTGTTTGCAACATCAATCAAAGAGAACATATTGTTTGGGAAAGAGGGAGCTTCCATGGAAGATGTAGAGAAAGCAGCTAAAGCGGCGAATGCCCATGATTTCATTATCAAGCTTCCAGACGAATACGACACTCAAGTAATACATATATCTTTGTTTTCTCCAAACAATTTCTCATTCTAAAAGCTCTTTGAGTGATCAAAGTTGTGAATCCACAGGTTGGGCAATTTGGGACTCAGTTATCCGGGGGGCAAAAGCAACGGATAGCCATAGCACGAGCACTGATAAGAGATCCAAAGATACTGCTTCTTGATGAGGCTACAAGTGCACTTGACACAGAATCCGAGCGTACAGTTCAGAAGGCTATAGACGAGGCATCAAAGGGAAGGACTACTATAGTGATAGCCCACCGTCTCTCTACCATCAAAACGGCTAATTTGATCATCGTTCTGAACTCAGGCCGAGTGGTTGAATCTGGTTCACATGATGAGCTCATGCAAATGAGCGGTGGAGAGTACATCAAAATGGTGGAGTTGCAACAATCATTAGCTGGTAATGATAATGGAACCAATCCCAATCCACAGAATGGGAGAAATCAGCATGGGATGGTCATCCATCCAAGCCCAGTCAGCATCGTGTCAAGCCCACGAACACCAGTCATGCATCCATTCAGCCCAGCGTTTTCTCTCAGTGCACAGTACTCCGCTCCCTACTCTGTTCAGTACGAGCCAGAATACGACAGTGATGATGAGGATAATTTGAAGAAATCATCTTATCAATCTCCATCACAATGGCGTTTACTGAAAATGAACGAGCCTGAATGGGGAAGAGCTCTGCTTGGATGCTTGGGAGCAATAGGCTCTGGAGCTGTTCAACCAATCAATGCATATTGTGTGGGAGGACTAATATCAGTCTACTTCAGAACAGATAAATCAACCATTCCATCTCATGCAAGAACTTATTCTCTTGTGTTTTTGGGCCTCGGAATCTTCAACTTCTTCACCAACCTTCTCCAACACTACAATTTTGCAGTGATGGGAGAAAGGCTAACAAAGAGGATCCGAGAGATGCTTCTCAAGAAGCTGATGACATTCGAGATTGGATGGTTTGATCAAGATGAAAACTCGAGTGCAGCTATATCTGCACGTCTATCAACAGAAGCTAACATGGTACGTTCACTTGTTGGGGACCGTATATCACTGTTAGCTCAGGCAATCTTTGGAGCCACATTTGCCTACACACTAGGCCTCATCTTAACGTGGAGGCTAGCCCTCGTGATGATGGCAGCTCAACCCTTGCTCATCGGAAGCTTCTATGCTAGAAGTGTTCTAACAAAGTCAATGTCTGCTAAAACGCAGATAGCACAGAAGGAGGGGAGCCAACTGGCAAGTGAAGCAGTGGTAAACCACAGAACAATAACTGCCTTTTCGTCTCAAAAACGGATCTTGGGGCTGTTCAAAGCCACATTAGAAGGGCCAAGAAAGGAGAGCATCAGACAGTCTTGGTTTGCAGGTGTTGGCCTCTCAAGCTCACAGTTTCTAGCAGCAGCTTCAACAGCTCTAGCTTATTGGTACGGTGGAAAGCTACTAGCAGAAGGGCTGATAACTCCAGAGAGACTTTTCCAAGCCTTTCTAGCCCTTCTATTCACAGCATACACCATTGCAGAGGCTGGAAGCATGACAAATGACATATCCAGAGGAAGCAGTGCTGTTGGTTCAGTATTTGCAATCCTGGATAGGAGGAGTGAGATTGAACCAGAAAACTCATGGGATACTGATGCAATCAAGAGAGGTTTACGGGGCCGTGTGGAGCTAAGAAAGGTGGTCTTCGCGTACCCATCAAGGCCCGAGCAGTTCATCTTAAAGGGCCTCAGCATTAAGATCAATGCAGGAACCAGAGTGGCATTAGTAGGCCAGAGTGGCTCAGGGAAATCAACCATCATTTCTCTCATTGAAAGATTCTACGACCCCATCAACGGATCAGTCTTGATCGATGACAAGGACATAAAGGACTACAAATTGAGATCTCTGAGATCACACATTGCATTAGTGAGCCAAGAGCCAGCCCTTTTTGCTGGCACCATCTACGAGAACATTGCTTATGGAGACAATCAAGCAAGGGAATCAGAGATAAGAAAAGCTGCAATGCAAGCCAATGCACATGAGTTTATAAGGTAAGAAATCTATATCTCTTTTCTTGCCACTACTTCTAAGTTCTAACATCCGAGACCTTTTAAGCTTAGTTTCCATTTCTTGATTGACAGTGGAATGAAAGATGGCTATGATACATACTGTGGAGAGAGAGGAGCACAGCTGTCTGGAGGGCAGAAACAGAGAATCGCGCTAGCTCGTGCGATCTTGAAGGACCCTGCGATTCTGCTACTGGATGAAGCAACAAGTGCTCTGGATAGTGTATCAGAGAGCTTGGTTCAAGAGGCACTGGAGAAGATGATGGTTGGTAGAACGTGCATCGTTGTGGCTCATCGTTTATCCACAATACAGAATTCTAACTCCATTGCTGTGATCAAAGATGGGAAAGTAGCTGAACAAGGCTCACATGCTCAGCTACTGGCTATGGGAAATCGCAGTGCTTATTTTTCACTGGTTAAATCACAGGCCTAAATATTTGGACTCTGGGAAATAAAACCTACCAGATTTTGGGACTAAGGTTTTCAAGTTGTATCAAGTTTTGCAAGAGAGGAGAATTGATTGAGTGAAGCTATCATCTCCTCATGCTGCGATGTAACTAAGATGGTCGGTTACCCACTGTAAAAACATTCCATATATCGTGATTATCATATTACATTCTCTCTCAGTTTCTCCTTTTTTGTCAAATATTAAGCTAACATAAACTTTTACTAATTTGTACTTTGACTAATTTAAGAATTGAAAATCTAAAATTTGAAAAATAATCATAATTAGTTCGAAAATGATTACCATCAAATGCCTAAATTTTAGTTATGGAATTTAATTAGAATAATTTTGGATTAAAATTGCAGAAAAGTCTAAACATATAAATGATTGAATATAGGTTGAATGAGATCAAAGAGGAGAGCATAAGAAAGGTAAACAAATTATAATCATCACAATGACGAGCATTAACATTCTGCAGTATAAAAGATCAACAATATTTTCTACAATTCGAAATGAGTTAAAAAAAAAAAAAAGAATTACATATGAAATATAATAAATACATAGTTACAAACATAATAAATGCTTAAAAAATATTTAGAATAAAACAATCATCACGAAAGTCAAAACAGACACAATTCCAACTCTCACCCAATGTCTCCTGGGATCTGGTACGCCGGACTTCAACTTGATCGCCTTCTTCGCCGCCTTGATGCCGCCGCCGTTCACCTCCACATCGCCGCCGACCGCCAAACGATGCCGCTTTGTATACCAAAACGTAATCTTAAACTTCACTCTCGTTGCCAAATCCAATCTAAATCTCACCGTTGACCCGCCGGAGACCGCGTCAAAGGCCTCCGCCCACGGCACTCTGCTAACCTCAATCAGCTGTTTCCGGCGAGCGTTCTTGCCGTGGCCCTGGTCGAACCCCGGCACAGTGTAGTTGGCTATGAGGAGCCTAGAGTTGTTTTGGTAGTAAGAAAAGGCCAGGCTTATATTGGCATAATTGACGCCTTTGTCTTTCATTTTGTTTTGGAGCTTCAAATCGAAGAAGAGGGTGTGGTTGTCCCTGGCGGCGGCGGAAGTGTTGGTGGCGTTGAGGGAAGGAAGGTAGAGGTTTTGGATGGAGCAAGAGGGTTTGTAGGTGCGTAGGCTGAGCCACATGAAGAGGGCGGTGAGGCCGGAGGTGAATATGAAGCTGCTGCAGCACCGGCAGCAGGCGGCGCCGCCGTTGTCCGCCATGCCTGAGGTGGTTTATGTTCGAGTGGAGGATGGATGGACAAAGAAAAAGGATAGATTGACGGACTGGCCGGCTGCGTGTCAGCTGTTTTTCATGTTACCCATAAAACAAGTTGTTTTGTTTTAACTTTTTAAGTGGTGTTGTATTCTTTGTAATATCATTGTAAGAGTGACAAACCAAAACAATGCCTAAATAACAAATCACAATTGGAGAAGATCGATTAATTAATCATCATATTTACCATAAATTCAATTGATTAGCTCTCTTGTGAGATTATCGTTGAACCCACAATCTAAACCCTACAATTCACATGTTATTTGTGATAATAAGATTTCGTCTCACAGTAACTATCTGTTAGACCGTCTCACATGAGTTTTTGTGAATTCAATTTCAGAAACTCATAATCTTGGAAAAATTGATTTAAAAGTGATAGAATTATTTTTAGGGAAGTTATATAAAATTCTAGTTGATATGACTATCTATATAGAACAACTAGTATAGGGTCCGTGTAATACACGGGTTATAAAAAAAATTAAATTAAATTTAATAAAAATTATTTATATAAGAAAAAATGTATTACACAAGCTTAAGTTAGCATTAAATCTTATAATACCAAATTAATATATTATTTAATTGTTTATGTTGCAATTGCATAGGAATATGATTAATTTTTTTTTATTATTTAGAAAAAAAATCATGTAGTGTTAAATGTGTTATGTCTATTATATTATTTAACATTCACGACATTATTTTAGTTTGATTTGAATTGTTAAGGTTTAGAATAACCCTAAATTTTCATTTTGAATTAAATGATAAAAAAAATGAAAATCAATTTTTTTCAATAAAATAAAATTCATAGTCTATTTTAAAATACATATTCGCAAAAAATATTCAATTATATGAATTAATAAGTTTCAAAAGATTGAATAGTTTGAATAATCTTTTTTAATCAACTCACCTTTATTTTAGTTTTTTATTTTTTATTTATTTATATTTTTCTCTATAAATTTTAAACTAACAAATTTCAAAATATAAATGATTTTTTGTATGTGAAATCTAGTATGTGCTATTTTAATAATTTTACTAAAACTTATATTATTTAGTAATGTTTAGTATTAACATTAAATTTGATATATTAATTTGCTTTAAAATTCTATTTATTAAAGATTTAATTTATAAAAAAAGAAGAAATTAATGTGAAAAAAATGTAGACTTGACATGTGACACATGTGGTCATACTTTTATATATATAAAGATTAGTATTTGGGAAATCATAAGATAATGACGTTAAAACCACATTCTAATAAATTTTTCTTTTCCTTGGAGAGAAATATATTTATTCCTTTTCCTATTAGAATAACATTAACATTACCACAAAAACTCATGTACGATCGTCGCACCATGCGATGGTTGCACTTATAACACAAAAAGACATACTCATGGCCGTAAAAGACATACTTGAATAGCTCATACTTATACTGTAAAAAATATATTTATAAAACATATATTTATAGTTGAAAAACACATACTTATACCTGTAAAATATATATTTAAATCCTATCGCATGTGAGACAGTCTCACAAGAGACCAACTCCAAAAACTCCATAAACTTATCTTACGAATCTAAATTTGTAAACGATATCACAAAAATCCACTTTACTATTATTTAGAGTTTACTTCGTGGAAGAGCAAGAGTCGAAACTCAATAAAGTTGAAAAGGCAAAAAGAGAAGAGAGAGAAGAAAATAATAAAGTGAAATGAAGGTGTGATGACTATATTCCACTTGTTAGGGACAAGGACGAAAATATCAATTTCGGTAAATATATCAGTACCTTGATTTTACAAAAATATCGGTAGATATATCGATTTCGGTGGAAATATCGGATATTTTTTTAAAAAATATGAAAATTTTATATAAATATTGGAAAATATGTGTAGTAATATACAAAATATTATAACTAACATTAATATATATATTGAACTTAAAATTACAAATAAAATGATATATTTACAATAAATATAAAGATACACTAACATTATATACATCATAATCCTTTTATTAAATTTCAAAAAAATTAACTAAACTTAATTAAATTATGAGAGGAACCTAAATGCTAGAGTACTAATTTATTTTAAACAATTTAACTAAATTTATATAAAGTAATTGTTTGCTCCACTCATAGATAAAAATATAGATATATAAAAAAAGAAGATAAATAATTCAATTTTAATAGATATCCTTCAAATACATCATAAAAAAATTTATAATAAAAAAGAAAAAAAATTCACTTAAACTAAATTCATAATGAATAATGAAAAGGGAAAAAAAAAAAAGGAAATCGGCATCATTTTAGGAAGGAAAAAAAGGGAGAAAAAAAAAGAAAAAAGAAAAAAAAAATACAGCGTTCAACTCCTTCAGGAAGAAAAAAAGAAATATAAATAAATATCAGCGCGTGAACTACAATCAGCGATATTATCGTGATATTTTGGCCGAAATCGATATATTCACGATATTTCACAATATTTTTTTAGAAATAAATTTGTACCCTAATATTATTTCGGTACCTTCATTTTCGCGATATTTCGACGAAATATCGTCGAAATATCTCGATATTTTCTTCCTTGGTTAGGGACATTATGCAAGGACTCATAAATCTCACACATATTCTTTGTTGGAAGCTTTTAAGTTTATCTTCCTATTTTTATGCATTTAATTTAACAATGGAAGAAGATGAAGAAACAAAATTACCTCATCTCTTGTTTGAAAAAGATGAGCTATGTGAACATGTCATCCAGGCACATCACTGAAGGAAAAATCAATGACAACGAGAGACAACTGTTACCATCTGCTGTGTATTGAGCAATACACAACCCTGGCACAGATAAAGCCACATGGCTAATACATATGAACTGTTAAATTGTATTGAGTAACAATGGGTATTGGAATCATCGTATCAAGTAACCCACCCACCCACCTGTGAAAAGTTATGCCTGATAGTGCATCTGAGAGAACAAAACACATAACACATACGATAACAATAGATATCTAGCCACTTACATCAGCATGAGAATATAGTGCAATTTTAACATATTTTTTTCCCCAAATAATCGTTCCAGAAAAATTTACTGGCTGGAGGCAGCAAATGAAGTGTGAACATACATGGATATTAGACTACACGCACTTACAAGAAAATGAAGCATGTTACTCATCATCTTTATACGGGTACTCCTCAGCAACTTGCTTCAGAAGTTTCACCTGCAACTCAAATACATCATCCCCTCGAAGCATGTCACGCAGCCATGTCACCTCGGTTTTCATCGACACCTAAATAGCAAAAGAGGCATGTTAGTCGTCACTGTGTGGCACTACTTGAAAGTTTATGGTGCATTCATCTTACAAGTTGTTACTAGTTCATCCCAACAAAACCAACAAAAAGCAGATGCATCGAAAAGGCCAAAGGGAGGACCAGAGCACTACCAAGTACATCAGCTACTTTCTGTTCTACCAGCCAAGTCAAAGATGACACCAAATAACACCTACTGTAGTTGTCTCGTAATTATTTCTCCTTTATCTGCCTTACTAAAGCTTAGTTCCTATAATAGTTGCAATATGGGAACAACACTCAAAGAGAGTTAATTTGAGCAATAATGAAAATAACTAATCAGTTTTTTAAGCTTAAAAGGTAATATTAAGTACAAGGTCTGAATTTGCATTTTTTTTCTTGGGCGAACACGATTTGAAGATTAAGGTGTTTTCAGAATGTAATCTTCACTTATAGCTTGTTGGATCATAAAGAAAGTGACCGGACCCCATTACCTCAAGGAGGTTATGAAGTTTTAAGATTCTTTTCTCAAAGCATACAAGCTCACATCCAATCTTGTAACAAAAACACTAATGTCTTATAGGTGTTTTGCTTCATTAATAAATGAAGTAAAAGGCAGCAAAAAACTCACAAATGTATGCATACAAACCCATATGCTCTCACAGTCATTCTTCAAACAATAAAATAGAACTTGTAGGAATATTTTAAAAATTAGATGCCCATACAACATATTCATGAAGATGACGTGGTAGACTGCCACACGGAAGGGAACACTTGATATGTGAAGGATACAATGTTTACAGAGAAGAAGCTCACCATCTCAAGAGCTCCTCTGACAACTCCACTTAAAATATTGCAATAGAGGAGACCTTGACAGGTATCAGGAAGCTCAACAAAGTCTACCAATGGATTATCCTCCAAAATCAGACTGCAGGTTGTCCCTTCTGAGTCCCAGTTAGTGACAGATGCAGTGACCCCGAGGAACATTTTGAATCCAACCTGCTCATTGAAAATTGGATGATATATTTACAATTCCACAATCTGAACAGTGAACATGTTTGAAGATTTCTGCCAGGTATTAGAGTTCTACCTAACAGTGAAAATCCAGATGTTATAATTCTAACATTAATTCTTTTTCTATATAGACGCTGCTTGTTGCCAAGATTCAAATACCTTGTCATTTTGTGCTACTTTTGTTGCAGTTTTCATCGAGTGTTATCCAAAATTGGATTCAGTTGTTCTAGTTGATATCATATCCTACAGTGTTGAGACAAGAGATGAATTTCATGTTTCCATTGCAACTGTTTAACCTCAACAATACCTAGTAGACTAGCAGTGATATCGTGTCGCCAATCTGGCACAAATTTCTTTCTAGATTTCACAAATTATCTATGCATTTATCCCAACAAGAGGCATTTTTGAATGGTCAGATGTAATCAGAGACTAGAATCCTTAATGGCAGAAAAAACTCAGTTTGACAATTCATTAAAGAGTAAAAGTACAAGACCTTGGCAATGACTTCAGCTGTTTCCCTGAAATCAACGCATCTCGACACATTTGATTTTGCGAGAAATTCATCTACTAGCCGAACCCCAATATTATAACCCCTATAATCGAATTGAAAATTAAAATACGTAATTGAGGAAAGAAACTCGTGCAAAGTCATTTCAATTGATTAAATAATTATTTCCAAAAGAATTGAGGAAAAAATTGAGGATCTATTACATTTGATCGAGCTGTTTGTTGACCTCCTCCACCTCCTCCAAATCGGTAATCAGCTGGCGCACGATAGCGCCGTACGTCAGAGTAAACAGCTCCGCATTCTGCAAACAAATAATCAAATTATTAACCACCAAAGAGATTAGAACATTTTGAACACGTTGAAGGAAGTAAAACGGAGAATCAAATAGAAAAAAAAGTTAAACATAGACAGCGTTGATTTTGCTTTCTCGAAAAATAGGACATACAACGCGATCAACACTGGCAAAAATCGCATCGCCGGATTTGGGAGCGGCGGGCGCCATGATAGATTGCAGCGAGGTTTAGATCTTGGAATTGTGATTTGCGAGTGCAAGTGGAGATCCAAGTGAGATTTACGCAAAATCGTTCTGTGGGTTTGGAGACGAACACGCTTTTTATAAAATTTGAAGTTTATTTAATTTTTGACAGAAATTATAAAAGATAAAATTTAATATCGATAATCCAAGTATATACATCAGTACGATTGACCGTATATTTTCTTTTTTCATTACACTCTATCTATATTAAATGAATCTTCAATTTGTTCTTAAAAAAAATATATAATAATTCTTCAATTGTTTTTTTTTTACTCTTTTATGATTGGAACCAACTTTAAATAAAAAAACTTACACGATCAACTTGTGAAAAGATAATCGAGACAATCTTCAACAATCATCCGACATATCGCAATTACTTGTTTATATAGTTTAAAAGTTAAAAATAAATATATCAATTTTTTAAATGTATTTAGAAAAAAAACACATATATCTGAACTCATAAAATATAGTTTATGTTAATACCAAATAAATAAAAAACATAGAACATTAACTTTTGTGTCACAATGGTTATTAATCGAATAAGTAATAATGGGGACAACGATGAGGCAGGGTGCGTATTTCATATTTTTTATTCTAAATAATGGTTTTGATCTACAGTTTTTATGTTTATTAAAATACTCGTGTTTTATTTATCAAAACTATTAAGCTTAATGTTATTTGTGTGAGGCTTGTAGAATAGCCTATGGGCCCAAAGAGTTGACCCAGTTATATTTGGCAGACCTTCTAGTTGTGGGCCTTGAGGCTTAATCTTCAAGTATTTCAATAAATTGTGGATCCTAGACATATAGAATGAGAGATGTCAGACCAACCCCTCATATAATACTGGAAAGCATATTTAGTATACATGCAGAGTAATATTCAAGAAATTAGTAGTGAAGGTTTTCTCTTGAAAATGTACGCTTATATACCAAATTCACTATGTTATATTTCAATTTGAACAATAATCGCAGATTTGCATAGATAATGGTGTATGGATAATAGGGAGAGCACCAAATGTTGGTATGGAGCAATCATATATTGTATTTTCCATGTAATTAATGTCAACATATTAAATTATTAATTTGGATTAAGAATAAGCAATTATGTGTTTTATGTAGAAAAAGCATTATGAAGAAATGGATTGTTGATCTGAAGAAGGAGAATATAAGAAGAGATTTGATTCATCATGAGAGATGAATAAGAAAATAAGAAGAAAGTACCAGCGTAAAACAATATAAAATGGATATTCATTCAAATCGTTGCAACATAAGATAATCGTTGCATTGGATTCTTTTATTTCATTTTGAAGAATCCAACTCTTTTCTTATTATGACATCCATTTAACAATTATATCTAAATATTTCATAAAGTTAAGGGATAGTTTTCTATTAATATAAATAAAACAAAAGCCCATAGATAATTAGTAAAAACGCAACAAAATCGCAAATATTTCATATTATTAATTGTTAACATAATACACTAACTCTTACACCCAACGACATCGATAAATTCATAATAGATATCCAACTAAGAATAATAATTTATCAAAATAATTCCAAGACAAGGGATTTCATTAAAATAGTATCATAATTTAAAATCTTGAAAATGTTAAATGTATTGGATTGAAAGAGTCATAGAGGTGGGTCAAAATTTCCACCGAATACACGGCATGGTCAATGCAACTATGCAAGTATATGGGTTGATGATTTTCAATAATCATATTACAAATTGTATGTACTCTTTCAATCTCATGAAAAGACTTATGATTCTAAATGACCTTTTGTTTTAAAACATGTTATGTTTAAAAAATTAAAATTAATTTTTTACTAGGAATCTATAATTTATTGCAACTACCTTTAATTAAAATACAAAACTATATTTAATGAGACATAACTTTTTATTACTAAATTAAAAATAAATTTTATTCACTGAAACCACCCAACTTGGCGTGAATCCACCGGCGAGAGGCAAAGTGGTATTCTTTGTTGATAGGTATTCAATTAATTGAACTTCACCAAACGTTGTGGGACCCATGCATTTATTTCTCGGAGAGCCGTTGCCCAAAATCGAAAGGCTATTGCAGCGCGTGGTAATCTGTTGCCATATAAATTATAATACTAAAAAGTTAGGTATAATACTCAATTAATTTATAAACAAAATCAAACAAAATCAAACAAAATTAATATTTTTAGTTATGTTGTTATTTTTTTAACTACAATTTGAGTGAAAAATCTAAAATAACCTTTGCACTCATTATTTGTATATTGCAGGGTTGTCGACGAGAATGTTATTTATGTTTTATCAACAAGGATAAAATTGTCATTTTTTATATTTGTAGTAAAAAACTGTATATCATCTATTATGAAAAATTATTCACTATCCTGATTGTGTTAGAAACAATATTCTAAAATTCATTAGACGCTAATCAGGCTTGATTGATGCCTAGGATGTCTAGTCGGAGTCTAAGCGTTGTATCTAAATTAAATAATTTTTTAGTTATTTAACCATTTTCTTAACTTTTTATCTTCAAAAAATATTTTTGGAACTATTATATACATAATTCTTTAGTTTATGTTGTAGGACATATAAAAACTAATATTTAACTAATTTTAACTCTTCTTTAGTTTATCATTTGAATTATATTTATATATGACTTATTCAATGATTATAAAATTAATTTTTATTTGTATTTCTCAATTCATTAATTATCTACCTATATCTACTTAATGACAATAATTTGATGGAAGCCTATAATATATTGAAAATATCATCATCTTGCTAAAAAGAAAAAAAAAAGTTATTTGATGTCTAGGAATGCCTAAATCACTTATGGTCGAATTGTTCCGTCTAACTTAGTCTATATCTGTCTAGAGTCTAAGATTGTCGAATAGGCAAAAATCGGTGCCATTAAAAATGAATGTTATTCCAAAAAATGATCTGATGAGAATAAAAATATTATTTATTTATTTGTCACAATATTAATCATGAATCCATATTTGCCTAGGCTTATAAAATGAAGTTCAAGAAACTAAGGTAATGTTTAAATGAATTTATAAATATATTATATAATATTATAATTTAATGTTAAATTTAGTAATATGCTATGCTTTTACAATGAAACGCGACCCAAATTTGATAAACCATGAAAAATATTTGGATACACCAAGAAATGAAAAGGCTTTTTGGTAATATATAATATATATTTAGGACAATAATGTCCACTAATTAAATTAAAAAGAAAAATAAAGTATTTCACGAGAGGCGAGCGCGTGGGTGTGGTAGTCCTCACGGTTCCTAATTATCTCCGCCACAGAAAAGAAAAGGACAACTTGCACTTGCCGTAAGGGTGTGGTGCACTACACGTCATTTAGACACGTGGGCTTACTTGATTGGCCACTTCCAAAGGCATTTTCTCCTTAAGTCGGCAATCGTGCCTATATAATCAGGCTCTCTCACTGAGACATCCATTCCTTTGTTATCTTCAAATCTCCTACCAAATTCTTTTTCAAGTCTCTCTCGTTTTATAGTCAAGGTAATCTCGTGTGATAATTTCTGTTATTCTTTCTTTAGTGCTTTTGATTGCTTGATTATTTATGCATCTGTAGTTGATTTATGGCTTAGAATTCTATGAGTACGTATCTTGTTCGTTTCTGTTGTTTGGATCGGGAATAATCAACTTGATTTTGAAAAGTTTCTCCAAATTGTTTTTGAAAAATGAATCGTCGGTTGGTTTATTGGGGAATTATCAACCGATCTGGTTATAAATATCAATTTTGTGTTTGATTTGGAAATTTAGGGTTTCTAATTTTACATAATCATATATGTTTTGGGAGTTGCATGATTGTAATTGATTTCTGATATGCTGGTTCGACGTTACAGATGCAGATCTTCGTGAAAACCCTCACCGGAAAGACCATCACCCTAGAGGTCGAAAGCTCCGACACCATCGACAACGTCAAGGCGAAGATCCAGGACAAGGAAGGCATTCCCCCGGACCAGCAAAGGTTGATCTTTGCCGGCAAACAACTCGAAGACGGACGTACCCTCGCCGACTACAACATCCAGAAGGAGTCAACTCTCCACCTGGTCCTCCGTCTCCGTGGTGGTATGCAGATCTTCGTCAAGACCTTAACAGGAAAGACGATTACCCTTGAGGTTGAAAGCTCCGATACCATCGACAACGTAAAGGCCAAGATCCAGGACAAGGAAGGAATTCCCCCGGACCAGCAGAGGTTGATCTTCGCCGGAAAGCAGCTCGAGGATGGCCGCACCCTTGCCGACTACAACATCCAGAAGGAGTCAACCCTTCACCTGGTCCTCCGTCTCCGTGGTGGTATGCAGATCTTCGTCAAAACCTTGACAGGAAAGACTATTACCCTTGAAGTTGAGAGTTCCGACACCATCGACAACGTCAAGGCCAAGATCCAGGACAAGGAAGGGATTCCCCCGGACCAGCAGAGATTGATCTTCGCCGGGAAGCAGCTCGAGGACGGCCGAACCCTCGCCGACTACAACATTCAAAAGGAGAGCACTCTCCACTTGGTCCTCCGTCTCCGTGGTGGTATGCAGATCTTCGTCAAGACCCTCACCGGGAAAACCATCACCCTGGAGGTGGAAAGCTCCGACACCATTGACAACGTGAAGGCCAAGATCCAAGACAAGGAGGGAATCCCACCGGACCAGCAGAGGCTCATCTTCGCTGGCAAGCAGCTTGAGGATGGCCGTACATTGGCCGACTACAACATTCAGAAGGAGTCGACTCTGCACTTGGTTCTTAGGTTGAGAGGAGGAATGCAGATATTCGTGAAGACCCTCACCGGAAAGACCATCACTTTGGAGGTGGAGAGCTCGGATACCATCGACAATGTGAAGGCGAAAATTCAGGACAAGGAGGGTATCCCACCGGACCAGCAGAGGTTGATCTTTGCTGGCAAGCAGTTGGAGGATGGAAGGACTTTGGCTGATTACAACATCCAGAAAGAGTCCACTCTTCACCTTGTGCTTCGTCTCCGTGGTGGTTTCTGAACGTTGTGCCTCTGTTAGCTCAAGTGGTCTGTCTGGTCCCCTGTTGTTGTTGGATGGTTGCCTGGCTTATATCTCTGTTATTCAAGCCATTTGTGTGTGTAATGGCTTTCAAAATGTGTCAACTTGGTTCCTTTTAAATTTCCTTGTTATTAAATCTACTATACTCGTCTAATAATAAACATTGTGCTGTTTAGTGTCATTTTTTTCCTTGTTACATTTACATTGTTCATATGTGATGTTATGTATCCGTGCTATATTTTCTGCAGTTGGAGAGTCAGGTGTAGAGGAGCGCTTCAGTATGTGAATGATTTACCTTTAATTGCTAGTGATTGTTTTCCTGGATTTTACCAAAAGCTCTAGGCTTTTCCAGTTCATATTTAACCCCTTCAATCCTAACCTGCATATAAGTGCATGATGATGGATTTATATGGGATGTTGATGAGAGTTGCATACCAGTGGCGCGATGCTAAAAATATGTGCCATTGACTGGGCTGACTTGTAGAAATTCTTTATGATTTCCGGGCTGTAGAGCTTTTTATGAATAATTATTGAGTAAAATGCCAATTCTACCACCAAACATATAAGGAATGCCAATTCTACCATCAATTATAAGGAATTGTCCCTTTCTACCACCAATTATAAGAAATTGTCCCTTTCTACCACTTTTTTGAATTGGTCAACTATGAATAGTGTCAGGAAAGGAACATGTGCATGAGAGTTATGGTATATAATATTTCGACGAGAATTAAATAAACTGAAGAAATTACTCGATAATTTTATAACGCTACACGAGAATGAATAAAAAAACTGAATGTTTTCACGAGAATTAAATATAATCTATGCACGAGAATTAAATATAATGCTACACGAAAATTAAATATAAAAAATAAATGTTTTCATGAGAATTAAATATAATCTATGCACGAGAATTAAATATAATGCTACACGAAAATTAGATTTAAAAAATGAATGTTTTCACGAGAATTAAATGTAATCTATGCACGAGAATTAAATATAATGCTACACGAAAATTAAATATAAAAAATAAATGTTTTCATGAGAATTAAATATAATCTATGCACGAAAATTAAATATAAAAAATAAATGTTTTCATGAGAATTAAATATAATCTATGCACGAGAATTAAATATAATGCTACACGAAAATTAGATTTAAAAAATGAATGTTTTCACGAGAATTAAATATAATCTATGCACGAGAATTAAATATAATGCTACACGAAAATTAAATATAAAAAATGAATGTTTTCATGAGAATTAAACATAATCTATACATGAGAATTAAATATAAAGCTACACGAGAATTAAATATAAAAATGAATGTTTTCACGAGAATTAAATATAATATATACATGAGAATTAAATATAATGCTACACGAGAATTAAATATAAAAAATGATATTATTTCACGAGAATTAAATATAATATATACTTGAGAATTAAATATAAAGCTACACGAGAATTAAATATAATGTTACACGAGAATTAAATATATTTTCATAACCTTACACGAAGATTAAAAAAAAAGACCCTAAGTAGGTAATTAATTCCTCCAACAACCCATGGGCCCCATCACATGAATTGAATAGATTAAACTTTAGCTTACATGAAGATTTTGGGTTGAGTAGTGAACGAACATTTCCAAAAAAAAAAAACCTAAGGTACACGAAAATTAAGTAAACGTTACACGAACATTAGCTTAGTAAATAGGGCTACCCGAGAATTAAGCTTACAACGTTACATGAACATTAGCTTAGAAAATAGGGCTACCCGAGAATTAAGCTTACAACGTTACACGAACATTAGCTTAGAAAATAGTGCTACACGAGAATTAATGTTACAACGTTACACGAACATTTTTATATTTAATTCTCGTGTAGCTTTATATTTAATTCTCATGTATAGATTATGTTTAATTCTCGTGAAAACATTCATTTTTTATATTTAATTTTCGTGTAGCATTATATTTAATTCTCGTGCATAGATTACATTTAATTCTCGTGAAAACATTCATTTTTTAAATCTAATTTTCGTGTAGCATTATATTTAATTCTCGTGCATAGATTATATTTAATTCTCATGAAAACATTTATTTTTTATATTTAATTTTCGTGTAGCATTATATTTAATTCTCGTGCATAGATTATATTTAATTCTCGTGAAAACATTCAGTTTTTTTATTCATTCTCGTGTAGCGTTATAAAATTATCGAGTAATTTCTTCAGTTTATTTAATTCTCGTCGAAATATTATATACCATAACTCTCATGCACATGTTCCTTTCCTGACACTATTCATAGTTGACCAATTCAAAAAAGTGGTAGAAAGGGACAATTTCTTATAATTGGTGGTAGAAAGGGACAATTCCTTATAATTGATGGTAGAATTGACATTCCTTATATGTTTGGTGGTAGAATTGACATTTTACTCAATAATTATTTGATGTAGTGTTAAATTGGGGTGATATTTACCGAGGATTTGTCAAATTCGTAGATATTTTCATTTAAAAGATCCAATCATTCATTAAATTCTTAAAGATAAGAGATCATAATATCGAAAATATAGAGACATCTTCAGTTTTGCAGGGAGTGTGTTTTTACTAGCCCTCTGAACCTATACTTTAAAGCAGAGGGTTGATACCGGAGCAGTCTCTTATCAGGTTTACATGTGCAGGCAAAAGCGGATCAAAATAAACTACCTCATCTACCCGGTGAACCAACTCCGTCCTTATAATTTCTTTCACAACATTCATCTGCCATTAAATCAAACCAAGATTATATCAATAATGATTCATGCAAGTTGAAAGCCACAAGGAATGAAGAATACTTTGTCCATGAGTCGCATATCATCCGTCAAATCGTTAATCAGTCTCGTAGTAGCATCATCGTCAAGACCTAAGAATAGGTAATTTCTAGCTGGTGAATCATGCAATCCAATAGGAGCATCATTGATCTTCAATACAGTAGCAAGTATCAAACTGGCTGCTTTAGACAAACCATCAGTGTTTTCTGGCAAATCTATCCACTGATTCTTAATCCTCTCCTTCTCTTCAACTGTAAGAAGGTTATGGGGCCTTATCGCCCAATGCTTCCTGCATGAGCAGGTGTGTATGTGCAAAATATGAGATTAATATCATTGTAGCTGGGAGGATAAGGAAGGACAAAAGATACAACATTGTTACCTTGTTGAATGCATATCTTCGAGGTGAATTAGGACACGGGGAGAACGATAAGATTGAATTGCAAATAGAAAATAACAACTGCCCCAACCGAGATAGATTTTGGCCATAGCCATGGCAAGCCAATAAAGGCAAGCATTCTCTTCTTGAGTTAAAAATATTGTACACTGATTCCTCTTTCACCCTTAGGTTGGCCATACATTCACCAAATGTTCCATTCTTCTGCTTGAAATACCAATCATCCATAGCAAATTTGTCTGTTTATAATCTAAACAACAGTTCATGCTTTGTCCTGAAAGGTGCATCAACACATACAACAACACTATTATAACCTTTTGTTGCTGATAATTGTGAAATGACATGCTCATGCAACGCTGTTTTGATAGCCCTTCCAGCTCCAACCTACCAAAAGAAAACGAGAAATAACCATCACCACCAAATGAATTATATCCCACTTTGAGAAAGAAACAATTGACAGGCAAGCATTTCCTGTTGAAAAGGCAGGAATCTGAATTACCACACCAAAAACTTAGAGGAGGTCATCATTAAGAAGTCTTAAGCTACTTTGATAAGCCTCCTTTAAACACACTTTTTTAGTTTATTTGGCATCATTAAGAAGACGACGGCGATGTTAAAAGATGAACACACACACACATATATAACCAACCAGAAAAATGTTGATTGAATATTCTTGTCTGTTCTTAGAAACATTAGCTTCATTTCTCTAGATAGTACCAAAACCACAACAATGATCACACACATACAACCAATTAAGGAGATCAACTTACGGATTGTTTCGCAGCATCTTTTAGTAACACATTTAGAGCAGCATTAGAGGCATGCACAATAACTCTTTCCACATGGGCTTCTCTAACAATTTCCCTAAGCAGTAGCCTGGCAACAGCTTTGGGATTTTGGAACTTGGCCACAACAATAACTTTATGGAAAGAATCTAATAGACCAGAATAGAAAAACTTTCTTGCCTACAAATTTCATTAGAACAGAAACAAATTAAAACACATACAATGCTCAAAACTTAAAAGCCAATAGACTAAGGTGTACCTACCTCATGGAGAACTCTTCCTGAATGTGCTAGAGTACAATTATGCGTCTTGTTGAATTCTTGGGGATCATGACTATACTCCTTCCAATCAAAGGATATAGAAGAGTTGATTGGTTCCCACACTTGATGTCATGAAAATGATTGACTTGGAGAAGTCAACAGCTTTCCCATTAATGTCACTTGGAGCTTTATTATTCAAAACCTGAAGAAAAATCTCTGCGACAGAGGCAGAAGCTTTATCAATTTAGTCAAGAAGAATCACAGAATAAGGGCGTCCTTCCACAGCCTCAGTGAGACGTTTCCACAAATTATGGCGTTTTACCTTTGCCCTAAACCAAAATGTTCAAGATGAGAAACTAAAAATGAGTGAACTACTTGAAGAACTTGTGCACAACCAACCATTCTAATAAATCACAAGATGCTGATTCCAACTGTGGGTCTGCATACTCTGACATATCTATCTTTAAAAGTCGGCTCACATCACAATACCAATGCTCTGCAATAGCCTTGGCAATCTCTGTTTTACCAACACCAGGAGGGCCCAAAAGGAGAAATGAACCCCTCGGACGAGTAGTCATATATTGTGTGAAACCCACAATTTCCATTTTGTGCAACTTGTTTTCAATGGCATTTGTAGGCAAAGAAGTTTTTCGGTGCTGAGCTGTTGGATTCTTCAACAGAATGTTTCAGAGATTGTTTAAAACATTCCAAAATCCAAAACAAACACAAACGAAACTGAGAGGGTGTGAAGAAATTTTGGGATTAACAGTTCTGTGAGAAAATAATTGATGGAGAGGAAGTTAAAGAAGGTGAAGACGACATTGAAGCAACCGACGAAGGTGTTTACGGCGCCGAAGAAGGTGTTAACGGCGTTCAAGGATGCGAAGAATGTGGCGACGGCGTTAAAGGATGCCAAAGGACAGCTGGAGAAAAAGTACTGCGTCTCGATTCCGACTGGAGCTACTGCTGCCGTTGTCTATTCTCTTAGATACTTTAGTTCCGAAGCGGCAATAGAAAAAGCGGTGGAGATATTGGATCGAACATGCAATCTGGTGATAGATAGATTCAGAAATTGCGAGTACGAGAGAAGTTTTAATGAGACGAAATATGAACTGCAGCGTGCCCTAGTTGATCTAACTCAATCGTACAGGGCTAACCACCCCGATTCCCAATCGTGGGCGATACGTGTGAAGCGTGAACGCGATAGATCATCAATCTACCTGAATGAATTTTAGAAAGATGGAGTGATGAATTGAGCCTTGTCATGTTTAGGAGGTGGTGAGCAGTGTAAGTGATGTCCGCTTGTTCACATTGTTCCTTGTATTAGCTCTTTCAAGAGAATGGCGTTGGAGAAGACGAAGGAGAGGGTGGTGAATCAAGAGATCAAAATTGATGGAATTTTTAAAATTCTAGCCAAACGCATTCATACGACTGATGGCACAATTGGTAATGGTAAAATAGAGATCGCTAAGGCTGTCGCTGAACATTGGTATTCTGATGTGAGCAGATTTGTAGAGATAGACATGTCAGAGTATGCGGCTCCGGTGGAATCAACATCTTGTGGTTTGTTTTTAGGGTAGTATATGTGGATTGCTTCTTTAATTCCTTTTGTGCATCTCTGATAAGCTTTGCTTTACAGGTCAAAGAGAAAAGATGAGGAATTCTGGAACCGTCTTGAGGAGGTTGTGAGAAAGCGTCCATAGAGAAGGCAACCTTCTCTGTCGATAGTTTCACTGGACTTCTCTAAGTCTATTATTTTCATGACTTCGCAGCTTTGTAAACACTTTAATACATATAGAAAAAATTATAAACGATTCAAGCGTCGCCCAGCTAAACCTCATAGGACCCCAGATTTTGAGGAAGCTGTCATCGAGGTACAACTTTTTTCATTTTTTCAACTTGTTTTTGATGGCATTTGTAGGCAAAGAAGTTCTTCGGTGCCGAGCTGTTGGATTCTTTTGATCAAGTATTTTTCATGTGCCGTGTGCACAACAAGAGTGTTGTTTCCTGGATGCTGCTTAGGGAAATTGTCAGAGAAGTGATTCCTCAAGAAAGATTTCTTGTGCATTTCTCTCCGTCTGCAATGAAAGCATTATTAGAGATTAGTCCACATAAGAATTCTGTAAGTACAACTACTTTCATGCTGGCCTTTAAATTTTGTCTATGAAATCATATCATTGGTTATAATCTATTTCCTTTCTCCTTTTTGGTAGTCAACTGCCAAAGAAGCAATCCTTGCAGGTGCTGAATCATGCTTATCAGCAGAAGCAAGAGGTTATAATAGCGGTGTAGTATATGTTGACACGCTGGTTGGAACGCGTAAACTGTCGTTTAGATTTGAAGCAAACAAGTAGTACCTTGCTGATAATTACTTCAAGCAAAAGAACGGAACGTTTAATGAAGTAAGAGCCAATTTAAGGATGAAAGTGGAATGAGCCTACAAGTTTTTTGAGTTACGGAAAAAATGCCTACCTTTATTGGAATTAAATTCCAGTCAAAATTGTGAGCAGCTGGGGAGGCATCTATTGCTCATTAGCCGCTCCACTTCCAAAATGTGTGTTACTTGATAATAATCTTATTATAACAGTTGAAGGAAAGGATAGGATTAGGTATGCATGGAGAAGATTAGTAGAATTCGATACTGGTGTTGCTAAAGCAACTCGTGTCATACTGGATGCTCTGTTCAAGATCATCGATGCTGATCCATTGCAGTTGTCTGATTCACCAGCAGCAGTAGCTAGATGCTACCTCTTTTTATGTCTGAATGACGATGCAAAGAGAAGACTTATTAGTATCCCAACGGAGTCCTTGGACTCACTTTTCACATACGTTACACTCATCAACAATAACTGCAGAGGCAAAGATGTGAAGACATTTTTGATTGAGAAAGTGAAGGAGAGGCCTTGTGCTGTTTTTATGCTTGATGGTGTGCTTTATAGTAGCCTTGTGGAGATTCTTGATAAGGGTAGTCCTACGCTAGACGATGCTCGAGGGTCCCGAAGAGCTATTTTTATCCTTACATCAGATGCAGCCAACAGAAACACAAATGCTCATCTCTTTGATTATCAACCATGTGCCTTGCTTAATACCATGGATCTGGTATTTCACTCGCTCATATTCTCTTGTTTTTGAAATTGAACGTCTTTTAAGTGATCTCATGTTAACTTTGCGTGTTTACAATTTGGCAGGATGTTAAACGATTTAGGAGTGAGTTGCTTCACTTGGTCAATGAAATAATACTTTTCGATCCTATTTTACCTGAGCATGGAGGCATTCTCCGGATGGATATCTTTGGATGAGACGTTGATGGAAGATAAACACCTAGTGACGCGATACTAGAAGATATTTGCTACTTACACTTATGATTTATGTATATTTATATTTTTTATTAGGGAAAGTTTAAGAATTCATCCCATCCGACTATAATTTCTCAGTAATCAAAGGATTTGCCAACATTATCACAAGTCTTACTAACTCCCCTCTAGCTCAATATTTATTTCTTAATGATACTATAGATTGACATGCAGAGATGTATGATGATGGTCCAATTCATATGTTTGGTGTAGGATGATAAAAAAATGGGTTTTGAAATTGATTTATTTCATAATAACTTGTGTTTATATATATATATATATATATTCAATTTTTTCGTCAACTATAAATGCTAAATGTGTATGAATCATATCAAAAGTGACAATTTAATGATTCGAAATACATTACTATATATTCTTGCATAATATTCAATCGCTAGCAATTATATATTATGGACTTATTGTAGAGATTTGAACATTTTATATCATCTTTATTTTATTACTCAATTCAATATTATCCAAATAATATGATATGTTCAATAAATATTTTTATTACTAGTAATATTCCAATGAACTCTAGTCAAAATATGGGGAGAGTAAAAACATCAAAATAGATAGATTTTCGGTTGGAAAACGGAAACAAACATGTGGAAATTTGCAAATCAGATCCCCTGTACCAAATATTCATGTACCACGCGTGTACCACATCCCAAAACACGTTATATTGATTTTCAAATTAAAAGCGGTTACAAATTATAAGTTTTTTTCCAATATCAAAACTACGTAGTTTTAATGTGGCACACAAATGAGACAGAGATTTTGGTACAGAGGATCCGGTCTGGGAAATTTGCTAGATGTGTAACTATATTTTATTTTGGAGTAAAACTCAGTAATATTATTGTTTGCTATGAATTTTTGTGTTTTATTTTATGGTTCAACGTTACTTGTTTTTTCCCCGCTTTCCTCGCGACCGACCTAATCCCAACTCCTCCCTTTTATATAAAGCTTTTAATTCCACAACTTTATTGATTCCTTCTTCTTTCTGCTCAGACTTATCCGATTTGGGGTTTCTCTCTTTCTCTCTGTCGGACTAGGTACCTTCTTTGACCCCATTTCTCTCTTGATTTCAGCCAATTCTTTCAGATCTGTTGATTAATTATCATATGATTTTCAAGATGTGGCTATTTAATTTATTCTCCTTTTTATTTCCCTTCCCTCTCTTTGTTTCAGTTTTTAGGTCTATAGTAGATTCAAATTTTTATTTTTAATTATCAGTTCTTGTGCTGCATGATTGGACTATTTTGTTATTTGTGATTTAACTTATTCATATAGGCGTCAGGTTGCGTTAATAATATCCTTTTTCAGTTCTATCAGTTTTTTTTTTTTTTTCGGACGACTCAAAATTTTATGATTTTGCTCTGTGGTTTGTCCCTTTTGTGAAATTGAGGGTTCAGATCGTTGTGCTTTTTTTTTTTTGGTACCCTTTTTATAAGAGAGAGGCTAGAAAGTTCATGGTTTTGGAGATCTTCATGGGCATTTCAAAATTCTTCTTACCAGAGTTTTCTGATTTGTTGTGTTAGTGAGTAGATGTTATGGTGGTGTAATATTAGTCGATGTGGTTGGAGACCTTGATATTGTTGATTGTAATTTAATATTAGTCGATGTGGTTGGAGACCTTGATATTGTTGATTGTAATTTAAGATGTTGCAACCCAGAACTCTGGTGGTGTTCATGAGTCTGCTGTGGCTTCGGATTTTTGTTTTCGATTGCCAACTTATGTTTGTGCTGACCAGTGGTATTGATCTTCTGAGCAGTTCCTGAATAATAACTTTTATAGTTTTTGAATGATCACTTTTATAATGTCGAGAGGCCTGAGTGTAATGATATTATTTCTCTCAACTAATTGTTCTGATGCATGCTGCAAAAAGGATCTTTCTTTGAAATCTGAGTAAGCAATGTTTTGTCCCCTGTAATGGTATTTTACCAACTAGAAATGGAAACCCCCTTAGTTCATTACTAGGATTTAATTACAGCAATTTCATGTTTTGTCTTGAGAGGCATGTATGATTTACTATTTATTCATTTGATTTGATGTGCCTATTTTGGATGATTGTTAATATTTGTTTTTTCCTCTCAGGTCTGAGCATAAAAATCTAGTTTGAGGAATCCCTGTTCTCTCATCCACATTTGCTGCATCAACCAAGTTTCATGTCTGAACTTGATATCCAGATTCCTTCTACTTATGGTATGCTAATCTTCTTTAACTTTTTCTTTTTGTAAAGCAACCCTATATTATATTGCTTGCATTACTTTAAATGTGGAAAAAAAAGTGGATTTTAGTAGATGAAAATTTTAGAAAATCATAACTGAAGAACGAGGGTAAAAAAAGTTGGCATACCTTGCATCATTTAGATGCAAAGAAATCATAAGTTCATCCATCTTTGCCACATTGACTGACTTGGTCGCTTTTCTATAGATCCTTTTGCTGATGCAAATGCTGAGAATTCTGGTGCTGGGTCAAAAGATTATGTTCATATCCGCATACAGCAGCGGAATGGTCGGAAGAGCCTGACAACTGTGCAGGGATTGAAGAAAGAATTCAGCTATAACAAAATCTTGAAGGATCTTAAGAAAGAGTTTTGCTGCAATGGAACTGTTGTCCAGGATCCTGAACTAGGCCAGGTTTGTATCAAGTTTCCTACTATCTGTTTTTTTTTTTGGTCCTTTGTCTTCTTGAACATTAAGTATATCCTTTTTCTTTGGGTTTTTCCAGGTTATTCAACTCCAGGGTGATCAGCGGAAGAACGTTTCTTCTTTTCTTGTTCAGGTGATTACCTCATTGCTCATTTATTGTGAGATGTATTGATATGAAAATATAGCTAAAAGTTGGTGTAATAAACTAAAAGATGATGCATAAGATGAAGTAGCAAATATTTCTGAAGACGAGTAAAATAAAATGAACATATATGATAGTGTCTTGACAGGATCTTGAAGTTTGGTAATGCTGGGATGGGATGTCTAATCATGTAATCCATCCTTTGTTTTGAATGCAGGCTGGTATCGTGAAGAAGGAGCATATCAAGATTCATGGTTTCTAAGCTGCGGCATTTATATCAGTATCATGTTTGTTCAACCTCGCCAACAGTGTCTTGCCAACAATGATATGTGAAGTTAAATTATTAGTGAAATCTATAGTATGTTTGATATCTTCTGATGCTTATAATATTACGACATCTCATGTGTCTTTTACTAGAGTTGATGGAGAATTCAAATAATAGTGATGTTCCTCTGTTTCAATGTGATGCCATGTCTCTTTCATTTTTGTTCTGTATATGTTTTATTGTTTGTGTCTCAAGGTCAAGGAAACTGCCAAATCCGTTGCAACATGTATTTTGAAATATCTCCTACACCTCCATCTAACAAACAGAAGACAATCTTTTAAAGAGGTGATATAGTGGGAGGATCCAATGCTAAGTTAGGTCCCCATAAACATTATTGTATTTGTCGGTAAATACCTGCTTTCTTGATTGCTTATTTGTGGAATTGTAAACATAACAACTAGTTTCTGAAGAATATGGCAACATTGGACAATGATTCTATTATTTCAAACAAAACACTAAATCTTGTTTTGTTTAAAACGACCCCTCTTTTTGAAGCAGAAGGCCACTGATTCTAAACTAATAGAAGTGGATTTAAGGTAAAAGTTTGTGTAAATTATGCTTTTAAAGAGCACAATTATTGTTTCCGAACCTAATTTGCTATGATACAGTTATGTGGCAGCCTGATGGGACATCACTCATGCTATATATCAAATTCTTTGTTTGGGGATGTAAAATCAAAATTCTTAATAAAATCTACATCATTCATCCCCTCACATTTCTCAACATATTTTACCACAATATAATACTAATCCTATTAAAAATAACAGATAAGAGGTTTAAAATCACTAAAATTCGATTATATTTAATGGTTTCGATATATTTAATCATTTTAACTATTATTTTAACTTATTTTTCAACATTGGTTGAAGTAATCAGACCAATAACCCTATGAATTAATTATAGGGTTGAGACTATCCACACTCCAATGTCTTCTCAACATACCCCAATTTTTTGGATTTTCATTAAAATAATAATAACAATAATAATAAAAGTCCAATTTTACCCTTATGAATAAAAAAAAAAAAAAACTCTCCCATTTTCTTTTTTCTTTCATTTTTCTCACTTAGATTTTTTTAAGTAATAACACAACAATTAATAAAAATCATATCATGAGTTTATTAAATATTTAAAAATATTCTTAAAATCATGTAAATTTTTTGTAAAAACGTAAAAAAATGTATCGGATTTGATGGCTTCGTTCGATCCTGGTTGGTCGAACACACAAAGGTGTGTTTGACCCTCAGATGTTGAACGTGCCTTAGCGTGTTCGACATCTGGTGGCCGAGCACACTTCCGTGTGTTCGACCAACCAGAATCGAACGGAGCCATCAAATTCGATATATTTTTTTACGTTTTTACACAATTTTTACATGATTTTAAGAATATTTTTACATATTTAATTAATCCATGATATGATTTTTATTAATTGTTGTGTTATTACTTAAACTAGCAGTGTACTCGTGCGTTGCGCGTCTTGCAATATAATTCAATTACTTTAATATAGTACAATTTTAATCATAATTACATAATATATGAGCATCATATATATATTTATATATATACACACTGTTGAATAACACTATTTATAATAGTACAATATAAAACCGTATACGTCTGATTTTATATTTCAATCATTATTATGTCTGATTTTATATTTCAATCATTATTGTTTGGAATTTTACGTATATGTCTATTGATCATGGAATAGGTATAAAACCGTATCTATCTTTTGAGGAGAACTTTTTTTATATAATTCTCTAACTTCCAATTCAATTAATTCAATATTTAGAATGTCAAATTACTGATTATGAGACCAAATTCCTTCGCAATATACTTAATTAGCTCATTTCTTTTTTCAATTGTTGGCTTGTTGTGAATTTTCAAAAGTTAATTGTGCTCCTACAGAAGAATCATCCAAAAGCTCTTAGGAAACCCAATAAATACTTGACTTTTATTCTCAATTCTTTGAATTGGTAGTTTTTTTTTTTTTTTTTTTCATTTTTCCAGGGTAATCAAAATGAAAATTCATGAATATACAGATAATTGAGGTATGTATCTTGATTGATATAACTCAAATTTTAATATGGATTCATCTCAACCATAAACTCCTAACAATTGATATTGGGAAGGTACAAAAACTTCATCATAGATCAGAGAAGAAAAAAGTAAGAGGAAAAAAAGGAGAACTAAAATTTATAACGACGAAAATTTAGAAGAGCATCTCACATATGTGAAAGTGTTTTTGTTGAAACAACCACGCACATCTTTACTTATATAATCCAATGGCTTGTAGGGAAAACCTGATTCAAGAGTCTTGGAGAGAAAGACAATCCAATGGCTTGTAGGAGAAGCCTAATTTAAAATCTTTGGAGAAAGAGACAATCTAATGGCTTGTAGGGTAAGCTTGATTCAAGAGGTTTGGAGAGAAAGATAGATTAAAAATTATTGAGTCATGCAACATTAAAAGAAAAAAAAAATATTTACACAGTCAGCATTGTGATGTGACATTTTTGAGCGGGAAAATGGCATTTCGGTAAATTTTTCCAACTTACCTGCTATTAGTATAATATAGATTTAACGAGAAAAATGAATGAAAAAAAAGGGACGCAAGAGGGAGGGAAGAATGGGAGAGTTTTTAATTTTTTTTTTTTAATTCATAAGAATAAAATTGGATTTTTATTATTTTTTAATTTATTTAATTGAAAAATAAAAAAATTGGGTTGTGTTTAGGAAAGCTGGGGTGTGAATAGTCGGTTTAATATGTGAACCGATTTTTTAAAATATTAAATTGCGACCACGTTTTTCTTTAAATTCACCATTGCTTCCTCCAGGTCGGCCCTTCTTCTGCATCTCTCTCTCTCTCTCTCACGATTCGGCTTTCCTTCCCTAATTCTCTTCTCAATCGGATCAGGTACCTTCTATCACCCGATTTCTTCTCCACGTCGACCAAAATTTCCAGATCTGTTTTCAATACGATACAGTTCTCAAGATGCGGTGGTTTGATTTGTTCACTTTTTCATTTAATTCCCAGTTTTTGGGTCGATGTTAGAGAGACGCTTATGTTTTTGATTGTTTTACAGTTTGTTGTGTGCTCTTAAATGAATATTTCTTTTTGAAGGTTAAATTAATTGTGTTAGGGTTTAGATTTTCTCTTTCTGCAGTTTTCTATTTAAGAACTTGATATTGGTTTTCTGTTTACGACTTAAAAAAAAAGAATTAGTTGATTTAAGTTTTCTGTTTACGATTTAGGTTTATTGTTTTCCTGAGTTCGGGTTTGAGATATTTATTGTTTCTATTACGCTATATGATGTCTATGGGTCGATGTTGATTTTGTCCTTTGTCTAAAGCTGTTGATTTCTTACCCTTTTGACATAGTAGTTGAAGGTTTTGTGATCCTGATGGGTGTTTCCTATCCTTCGTTCCAGGGTGTTCTTGTTCATTTACTATGTAAAAATCAATTTAAAGCAGTTAAACACTCCTTAATAATTTTATTCGTTGAGTTTCAAGCTGTTTTTGCATCTTAGAAATGGTGTTTGCGACTATGTTGTGGCTTGTGACATTCTTTCAGATTGCCAACATATCTTGTGCTTTGCAGTTTTGTTGAGTTCTATTTGAAGTTCTTGAATAAATCACATGATATATATATTGTTGATATCGAGGCACAAGCTTCTTACCAAACTAGAACTGGAGACCTCCAATAATCTTATCATTAAATATACTTCCAATTAATAGGTCATGTTTTATGAATTTGTCTTTTATGGAGTATTCAAGCTTATATGCATAGTATTCACTTGATTTGCTTATTGGGTTGCTTGATTTTGTTTCTTCGGCAGGTCTGAGCAATCAAATCTAGTTTGAGGAAATTTTGCTCTCTTATTCCATTTGCTGAATCAGCCAAGTTTCATGTCTGATCTTGATATCCAGATTCCTACTACCTACGGTATGCTTATCTTATTATTTTATTTTATTTTATTTATCTGTGTTATTTACTCTTCCCCCTCCCAAAGAGCAATCCCGTATCTTGTTTTATTTTAAATATTGAAAATTGGAATATGATGAATGAATAGAAAAGCTTCTCACGTGTGAAATGAGAGTGACATAGTAGTATCTTTGATGCCTTTTTAAAAGAAAAAAATATCAGAAGCCTTTCCTTGATGCGGCATTGCAGCACTGATTGATCTGTTGTTTTTTCCCCTCCACCACAGATCCTTTTGCTGATGCAAATGCTGAGAATTCTGGTGCTGGGTCAAAGGACTACGTTCATATTCGCATACAACAGAGGAATGGTCGGAAAAGCCTGACAACTGTGCAGGGATTGAAGAAAGAATTCAGCTATAACAAAATCTTGAAGGATCTTAAGAAAGAGTTTTGCTGCAATGGAACTGTTGTCCAGGATCCAGAACTAGGCCAGGTATGTTTTGGGTTTTCCAGTCTCCTCTTTTTTCTCCGACCTTTCAATGAAATTAAATACTTATCTACATATTTTGTTTGTATAGGTTATTCAACTTCAAGGTGATCAGCGGAAGAACGTTTCCTCTTTCCTTGTTCAGGTGATAAATTATTCTCTTTCATCATTAGATATACTGACATGAAAACATTTCTCCAACTAATTGTGAATGTATCAAACTAAAGAGTATGAGAAATGCTAGAGCACTGTTGTTTGAAATTACTGAATGCCAAAATAAAATCAATGTGAATGTAATGGCATTTTAACAGGATGTTGGGTTTTTTTTGTATGTATGCTTGGATGTTTATTTATGTGATCCTTGTTTATGAAAGCAGGCTGGAATTGTGAAAAAGGAGCATATCAAGATTCATGGTTTCTGAGCTGCAGCATCTATACTTGTATTGTGACCTTTTAAAGTCGTGTCAGTGCAGACTATGCTCTAAGAAGTTGTTATAAGTGAAGTCTATTGTAAGCGTATGATCTTCTGAGACCTTTACTGCTTCCCTATCTCTAGGTTTTACTACAAGTGTCATGTGTGATGTTGAACCAACTTTTCCTTGTGTTAATGGATTTGAATAATAATGGTGTTCTCTATTTGAATGCCATGCCTTGTGTTTTCACCAACTTATGTGTCGTTGTTTGCTCTGTATCTATCTGAGTGAGTTCCAGTATATAGCTGTTCACTTCAAGGAAATGAAGGTAGTCGATGGGTGCCTTCGTGTAACTTGGTGGTGCATCTCAAATTTCTTTATCTGAATAATTCTGGAGTCTCCGATGTGGATATTCATGTTTTGTTTGCTTTCAGTCATACTGGCATATAGACTCTCCTTTTAATTAGAATGCCAATGATTGGTTAATTATATCAATGATAACTTCAAATTGGATTTAAGTAAAAATTAATCAGAACCCTTTGAAAGGTTATTTTGTTCGACAGATAATGAGAGTAATATTCAAGCAATCGTTCTGAGAATTGAAATTATCAATACACCAAATACATGTATATATATACAGTGGTGGTTCCAGGATCATCCATTTGGGGGGCGAGTATCAGAGCGTGGCGGATCCAGGATCATACATTTGGGGCGAGTATCAGAGCATGTGAATAGATTTTTAAGTTTTAACTCTAAAAAAAAAAGAATCAATATTTTATAGGTACATATGAATATAATTTTAAACACATACATATATGACCAAATCACTAATACATATCTTCCTGCATTTCTAATATTTTGGGATATAAAAAAATATATGATATATAATATAATAGGTATTTTTTACCAAAAATTTTGGGGGCAGCTGCCCCCCTTGTATCCGCCATTGTGTGTGTGTATATATATATACACACACAAGCACTATTTAGTGATGTTTCTTTCCTTTATATTGGCACTTTGATGGTCCTCTTCCACAATTCCATAATTTCCACATTCTTCTTCTTGCTTACACAAGTATGTTATATACTAGGAAAAAGAAAGAATGTTTATCTTTTGAATATACATGTATATATTAGATCTTGTATAAACAATATCCCCCCTTTTTGATAGATACAATAACTACAAGAGTGTTGGTGATTGGTATACAGAAAAATAAGCAATAACCCCACATTACTCAATTAGGTTTACCCCTCCATATAAAAATCTCAAGAGATAGTTGTTAGTGATCAGATCATTGCATAGGCTGCTGAAATCTTCGGTCGTGCTTCGCCTACAACCAAACCGTATGGAAAGTGAGTGAGAAAGAAAGAAGAAAGTGTTGTTTTGAGATGCCAGAATGGTAAGAAGTATAGAAGGATACCTTCTTTAGATATTTCTTGTGAAGCTTCATGGCACCTATGCAAGCTTTTCTGGCATCAATGCTGCCAGTGATATCGTTCAATATCTTGACGACATCATCTAAGCCTCTGGCTTCCGTTAGCAACTTGTCGCTCTTGTCCTTGAGGACACTTGCTACAAGGAATACTGAAATAGGGAGAGGCGCAACAGTTCCTCCGTTTTTCATGTTTTCTCTTTCAAACTTCCCACACTGCTTCCTTGACTTGGCCTTTCCTTTCGTGCCCTCTGCTCTTTCGCCTCCTGATTCACTCTCCTCGTACATGGAGAATAAATCTGGATCATACTCTAGAGCCCACATCATCTGTTACAAACATCAATCAGCAATGCCCAGAGAGAGAGCGTGAAAGAGAGATGAAAAGTTACCTCCCAAAGGTATAATGAATCAACAAATGAGAATTCTCGACGAAACAAAACCATTAGCATTCGAACAGCAAACAGATAATCACCACCACCTAGAGTTTCTGTTCTCAAGCCAAAAAATATGATATATTCATAAACAAGCTGATTTTTAATATCATAGAGACAGATCATTACTAGCTATATTTTGCATAATCTTTGAAAGAAATGAAACCTCATAACAAACAAGATATGAGGAGAAGAACAATTTGGGCATAATCTTTGAAAGAAATGAAACGAGAAGAACAATTTGTAGAGTGTACCTAAGTGCTGATGAAGTTTAGGATCGATAACTTGTGTCACAGAAGCAAGATTACTAAGCTGCGACTCCACACCTACAGATCTGTCGGTGCATCTGAAATTTCCTCGCTTTAGAGGAATTGTAATACAACACAAATACCATAAGCAGCTTACATAATTTAACATTAACAATAGTAAGAAAGTATGACATGTGGTGAAAGAAAAGGTAAGATATGGTACCAATTTTCGCATCAAACGTTCAAAGCACCAGAATGCATCGGCTTCATTCTCAAGAACAATAATCATTGGGGAGCAAAGATCACTCATACCTGCTCACATCAAAACAAGACTCTCATATCTATGAATTTTCTCCAATGATAAATTAAATAGGGACCTACACATAGCTGAAGGAGATAAAAGAAGCTAATATTCGAGACTCACCTTGGCAATATCCGACATCTGAATCAAACCAAGAGTAGACAGACAGGATATCCCAAAGTTTGGATAAATTTTCTTGCTTCTCAAAGAACTTCATTGTCCGGTCAGTACGAATCACATCGAGGCCTAGTATAGATTATTGAAGCACAGACGGAAAAATTACAAAGAACATGGATAATAAAGGCATGAATATGAAATTTATAGTTTACCAAACCTATTTGATGTAATGTAAGTTTCCAATTAATTTCTCTCTTGTCCATAGGACCATCATCAGGTGGTTGTTTCTCAAAATTGGAACCTGTTATGACAAGATAAAGCTTAAAGCATAGTAACTCTGCTTATATACTCTTCAATTGGCAGTTAAATAAGAAGATGAGATAGATATGATTGTTAATTACCATAAATTTGCTGAAGTACAATGGGATCCTGAGTTGGTTGGCCATCTTCAGTGACTATTGGTGCAGTGACGAGCTTTCCGCTTCCAATCAAAGGAAACATTTTTTTACACACTTCTTTTAATATTTCATACTTCACTCTGAAATTATACACAGGCCAAACCACTCAACATTTATGTTTGAAAGAAAATCATGGTAGTAAAGTGATATATACTGTAAGAAAAGGAAAGATAACAACCTTCTACTCTGTCGTATTTGCTGTCGTTCTTCAGATGTGCTCATAGGGTCGTAGCAACCCAGTAAGAATTCCCAAACTTCACCTCTGATTGATGGGTGGATCCCCTACTTTTTGATAATGAAAATGACAAAAATTACCTTCATAATCATAATTTTTTCCATCAAAAGTCACCAGAAAGGAATTGTAATAGTCTAAGGGAAAACAAAAGGTTAATGAAAGAAACCATGAAAAAGAAAAACAACTTTTGAACAGAACTTAACATTTTCTCATCAGAAACAGAAAATTTTCAGAAAATAAAAGAAGAATTTTTTTATCAATTAAAAGATAAAACAGGCATTAGCCAAGAAGAACTATGTTACTTGATAAAGGAAAAGTTTTCATTAAATAATGTTTACTTATTAGAAGCAGGTTTAGAAACATATATACTGTGAAAAGCAGTAGCCATAAACAGAATCCTGAAAAAGGCATACCCCTCGGTGAATTCGACCAAGTGTTTTGCCTATATCAAGATAACCTTCTGGACTAAAAGCAGCATTCCATTTCCGAGCACTTAACGTTTTTCCAGCCTAATATTGAAAGAAGAAGAAGTTTATTAAGGGAAACCTATACAAGCAAGAATTCTTATAAATTCCAGATACAAAACTCAAGTAGGTATTCCAAGAAAAGTTAATTTTTTTTACTAGGAATTCATATCACAATCGAATTTCCATGGCTTGGAGAAATTATATTGAAATAAGATCGAACATGATCCCCTAGATGAATGAAAGTAGCTCCATCAGAGACTTACTGCCAATTCTATAGAATTATGTTTTTCACTAATTTGAAACTTTGACATTATAAGTAACATCCTCCTCTAGTAATATATATGCAGCTAAAACTATCCGTCTCTTGTCCACAATTCCCCCTCTTAAGAATCATTTGAAGCTCACTCTTAAGCATGATACTTGAGAAGCAATAAGGAGAAAGAAAACGATAGCTCGTGCAACATCTTTATCTATCATTGCATGTGGTAATGTCAGTACTTCTATAAAGACAACTTCAAATTACTGAATATTCATGATTATCAACATAACTTTGCCCAAAAATTAACCATTTCAATTTAGCAAAAAGGTTTCACATGTTACTTTATCGACTAACATTTTGGAGAATGCAAGAGGTAATCAAGTTAACTTTCTTAGGCTATTATTTTCAACCGAATGTTAATTCATCATTCATGGAATCATGATATAATCCAAGAAATATTCTCAAGCATTTCCATAAGTTCAGACAAATAAATATTTACAAACAACATCCACAATTACCATATATATCATTTAATAAAACCATTCTAATGTCAAAAATCGAGCAAGAAACAGAAAAGGGACAAGATAGAATCTTCTTACCTTGATTCTGAATTTGCTAGCAGGAACATCAGTGCATTCAGGGCGCACCTCATAATAAGAATCAGCTGGAGTTCCTGGGTCCCTCCACATTTTTCAAATAATTCACTACCAAAAATTAAATAATTTTTTCCTTAAAAAAAAAAGAGAAAAAACAACTCAAAAACTCTCCTGAAAAAGAATCAAAGAATTAGATTAAATTCGAAAAAATTGCATTCGTTTTTAGAAAAAATCAAAGGGGAGATTGAAAAGCAAGAAAATGGGATAGTACTAAAAAAAAAAAAGCAAAAACAAGAAATGTTTTTGTTAGTGTGTGTTTAAAATTAGGGGTGGGCGAGGTTGGTGAGGATGGTGGCGGTTCTGCAAGTTTGAACCCGACCCGGACACCCCTCCACAAACAACGCCCGTTTAATGCGTTAGAATATGTAAATGATGAAGTGGTTAAAATCGTTTTGTTTAAAATTCATTCAGTTTTAACTAAGTATTTCAATTCAAGGCTTCAAGCATACTCGACAATGGCGGGGAATCAAAGGACTTGGTTTCTGCTTGCCTTTATTAGCGGATGATTCAAATGGCCATGCTGTGCGTTCATCCCACGCGCCCTCTATTTCGCGGGTTTGGGTTGGGTACGGGCCGCAATTGGGTCGTGCGTGCTGTTTCAGGTAATATAACATAGACATGAGCGTCCTTCTCAATAAATATATTCCATAATATGAAAAATAACAATAGATGCAAATAATAACAACTATAATAATAATTTGTATTCCATATATGTCGTAATATGTTAGTACTTGATAATAATAACAACAACATTAATAATAATATTATAATAATAATACAAAACAAAGATATATTGTGTCATGCATACCCATTATTTGGATGTGGACCATTTATTATAAAATTTAAAGAAGCCCAAAAATACTACATTTTTAAATGCATTTGAAGAATTCTACTTTAAGTGGACATCATAAATAAACTTTTCGAATTGTGCTAAGACGAGGAATGCTTCTCTTTTGTTGTTGATATTATAATATCAATTTTCTTTAAGATTTATTTGAATAATTGGAACTTTTAAAACAAAACATGAGGTGTGCAGCATATAAAATCAAGGGACTATTTTATAGTTTCAAATCTTTATATAATATATTTTTCAACCTTTTTTCTAGAGCGGCCACCTGTTCCACAATGCCAATTCCAAATATAGGATTGTCAAATATTGACAATAGCATGTCCTCTCTTTGTTGTACGTATCAATTTTGATGTAACACTAATACAAAACGATCTACAAATTCGACAAATCCTAGTAGAACCTATACATATCTCTCCCCAATTTAACACTATGTTGAATATATAATTCATATTCTTCCATAAAAACCTCTACCAACACATCTCGACCCAGTTTAACATATATCAATTCCATAAAATTGGTTTGAGCCCACCCAACCCATCGGGTCAAAAAGTTTCGATATTTTTCGAGCCATTAATTATTAAGCCCAGCCCAATCTTATATATTTACGAGCAGTTCGGATCAACCCATTGAGTTGTGTTTAAATTGTCGGTTCTACAAATAATAGATGTACTTGTCAAATAAACAACACTAGACCAGTTTGACTTATAATAATAGGTAATGAGACAAAAAACAAAATTAAATTACTAAAAAAATAAAATGAGGAACTAAAAAACTTAAAGTTTCAAAATGTATATGTTTATAGAATATCGTCTATCTTAGAATACTTTGAAATGTTGACCATTTTCAATTTGATCTGAATGACAACAAGGTCAAAACCTACCTACATACAACATAAATTTACATATGTAATACTAACTAAATTAATTCAACTGTTTTTTAATAAAAAAAAAATTATTGTTAACCTAATTAATGTGCATATTTCATATATGATCTTGTTACTTAAGGGCAAAAGCCTATGGATAGAGGACAAAGAATACCATGCAAACTATGAATACCGTGCAAAGTTATTATAAAGGTCAATATAGACTATTTAAAGATATCTTAGTCCACTTTTAATATTTTGAAACGTAAAACTGCATTGTCTTGTGGAGAACTTATAAAGATACAATATGCATAATGTGGTTGGGTCTAATCAAAAAATCAAACAACTATATATATATATATATATATATATATATATATATATATATATACTAGCGTTGTCATTAAGCAATGATGAATTGGAGCATGTAACAAGTTTATTAAGACTGCAAATTAGTGGATAAACTCTAACTAACTATGCTGACGTGGATGGTAGCATGCACATGCACTCCTCCTCCAGCTCATTAGTGGATAAACTCTAACTAATTATGCTGATAAACTCTAACTAATTATGCTGACGTGGATGGTAGCATGCACATGCACTCCTCCTCCAGCTCATTAGTGGATAAACTCTAACTAATTATGCTGACGTGGATGGTAGCATGCACATGCACTCCTCCTCCAGCTCACTGTTCCTGTTTTCGTCACTCTAAATAACTACATTCTCTCTTCTCAATTTCCACCACCTTAATCTCTCTCTTCTCAATTTCACCTCAATTTGAATAACTATATGCATTTCTCTCTTCAACGGCCCAAAACCTATTAATTTAGATGTCAAGAAGAAGATACTTTAGCATTGTGAGCAGAGACGGAGCCACAGCTGGGCCGGGGGCACAGGGCCCCTCTGAAATTTGAAAAATTATTAGGGGTATATTAGTACTCTCACTATTTAAATAAATAAAACGAAATAGAATTACACAATTTACACTACCCCTTGCCCAGCATAGTTTCTTCACAGATTTTCTTCATTTCTTATCTTTCACCTAGCATAAACTTCTTGAGTGGGTCTTGTGCGAGACCGTCTCACGGATCCCATTCCATGAGACGGGTCGGGTCGGGTCAACCCAAATTAAAGTTAATGGATCCTAATCCTTTTTAGCGTGTTTTTTCCTAATCCTATCTCAATTGGAGATGGAAACCTCTCAGTTGCGAACAATAGTAAGTCTTCTAAAACCTTCTTCTCTTCCTTACGTGTTTCAAAAGTTTCTTTCTCATCTTCTCAATCACTCCAGCTAAAGCTTTTTCATTATCTCTCTTTCATTCTTCTTTTCGGCTACAATGGTGATTTTTTGAAGAAAAAAAAACAGTCACAGACTTTTTCTAATTGAATTTTGATTCTTACAAATATCTATAAATTAGAAAGTTTTGAATATGGAGAATCAAGAGATTGTACTTATTTCTGAAGAAGAAGAAGAAGAAGAAGAAGAAGAAGAAGAAGAAGAAGACATGCATGAAGAACAAGAAGAAGACGTGCAAGAAGAACAAGGTAGAAACCCCAATTTACATCTTGAAATAAAGTATTACATATTGTATGTTAAAGTACTACGTATCAAGGTGTAAGTGGGTGTGGATTTGTTAATTTTTGTGTTTACTATGTGTACTATTTGAAAAGATAATTTGCGCCAAATTTTCTCTGATTTTTAATTGGGTATGCATTTGATATTGGGTTGGTTTGGCTGTCTGTTGTTATGTGTTTAATTAATTGAATGTGAAGGATAACCGATGTGAGTTTGTGACAATTGTTTGCGATGTGGAGATGAAGGAGATTAACTGAATATGTAGTACTTTTAATGCTGTTAGGTAATACTTTTTAATGTATTGGGTGATACCTTTGCAAGATCAATTTGAAAAAAAATCAACTCTTAATATGTAGTACTTTTAATGCTGTTAGGTAATACTTTTTAGTATATTGGGTGATACTTTTGCACGATTAATTTGAAAAATATCAACTCTTAGTATGTAGTACTTCTATTTCTATTAGGTAATACTTTTTTATGTATTGGGTGATACTCTTGTACGATTAGTTTGAAAAAATATCAACTCTTAATATGTAGTACTTTTATATATAATAAGTACTACATTTTAATGTATTGGGTGATACTCTTGCATGATTAGTTTGAAAAAATATCAACACTTAGTATATAGTACTTTTATTGTTGTTTGGTAATACTTTTCAATGTATTGGGTGATACTTTTGGATGATTAATTTGAAAAAAAATCAACTGTTAATATGTAGTACTTTTAATGCTGTTCGGTAATACTTTTTAGTGTATTGGGTGATACTTTTGCAAGATCAATTTGAAAAAAAAACAACTCTTAATATGTAGTACTTTTAATGTTGTTAGGTAATACTTTTTAGTATATTGGGTGATACTTTTACACGATTAATTTGAAACATATCAACTCTTAGTATGTAGTACTTCTATTTCTATTAGGTAATACTTTTTTATGTATTGGGTGATACTCTTGCACGATTAGTTTGAAAAAATAACAACTCTTAATATGTAGTACTTTTATATATAATAGGTACTACTTTTTCATGTATTGGGTGATACTCTTGCACGATTAGTTTAAAAAATATCAACACTTAGTACGTAGTACTTTTATTGTTGTTTGATAATACTTTTTAATGTATTGGGTGATACTTTTGGAAGATTAATTTGAAAAAAAATCAACTCTTAATATGTAGTACTTTTAATGATGTTAGGTAATACTTTTTAGTGTATTGGATGATACTTTTGCACGATTAATTTGAAAAAAATATAAATTCTTAATATGTAATACTTTTAATGTTGTTAGGTAATACTTTATAATATATTGGGTGATACTTTTGCAAGATTAATTTGAAAAAAAATCAACTCTTAATATGTAGTACTTTTAATGCTGTTAGGTAATACTTTTTAATGTATTGGGTGATACCTTTGCAAGATCAATTTGAAAAAAAATCAACTCTTAATATGTAGTACTTTTAATGCTGTTAGGTAATACTTTTTAGTATATTGGGTGATACTTTTGCACGATTAATTTGAAAAATATCAACTCTTAGTATGTAGTACTTCTATTTCTATTAGGTAATACTTTTTTATGTATTGGGTGATACTCTTGCACGATTAGTTTGAAAAAATATCAACTCTTAATATGTAGTACTTTTATATATAATAGGTACTACTTTTTAATGTATTGGGTGATACTCTTGCACGATTAATTTGAAAAAATATCAACACTTAGTATGTAGTACTTTTATTGTTGTTTGGTAATACTTTTTAATGTATTGGGTGATACTTTTGGATGATTAATTTGAAAAAAAATCAACTCTTAATATGTAGTACTTTTAATGTTGTTAGGTAAGTACTTTTTAGTGTATTGGGTGATACTTTTGCAAGATCAATTTGAAAAAAACTCAACTCTTAATATGTAGTACTTTTAGTGTTGTTAGGTAATACTTTTTAGTGTATTGGGTGATACTTTTGCATGATTAATTTGAAAAATATCAACTCTTAGTATGTAGTACTTCTATTTCTATTAGGTAATATTTTTTTATGTATTGGGTGGTACTCTTGCAAGATTAGTTTGAAAAAATATCAACTCTTAATATGTAGTACTTTTATTGTTGTTTGGTAATACTTTTTAATGTATTGGGTGATACTTTTGGAAGATTAATTTGAAAAAAAATCAACTCTTAATATGTAGTACTTTTAATGCTCATAGGTAATACTTTTTAGTGTATTGGGTGATACTTTTGCACGATTAATTTGAAAAAAATATCAATTCTTAATATGTAATACTTTTAATGTTGTTAGGTAATACTTTTTAATATTTTGGGTGATACTTTTGTAAGATTAATTTGAAAAGAAATCAATTCTTAATATGTAGTACTTTTAATGATGTTAGGTAATACTTTTTAGTGTATTGAGTGATACTTTTGTACGATTAATTTAAAAAATATCAACTCTTAGTATGTAGTACTTCTATATCTATTAGGTAATACTTTTTTATGTATTGGGTGATACTCTTGCACAATTAGTTTGAAAAAATATCAACTCTTAATATATAGTACTTTTATATATAATAGGTAATATTTTTTAATGTATTGAGTGATACTCTTGCACGATTAGTTTGAAAAAATATCAACACTTAGTATGTAGTACTTTTATTGTTGTTTGGTAATACTTTTTAATGTATTGGGTGATACTTTTGGAAGATTAATTTGAAAAAAAATCAACTCTTAATATGTAGTACTTTTAATGCTGTTAGGTAATACTTTTTAGTGCATTGGGTGATACTTTTGCAAGATCAATTTGAAAAAAAAATCAACTCTTAATATGTAGTATTTTTAATGCTGTTAGGTAATACTTTTTAGTGTACTGGGTGATACTTTTACATGATTAATTTAAAAAATATCAACTCTTAGTATGTAGTACTTCTATTTCTATTAGGTAATTCTTTTTTATGTATTGGGTGATACTCTTGCATGATTAGTTTGAAAAAATATCAACTCTTAATATGTAGTACTTTTATATATAATAGGTAATACTTTTTCATGTATTGGGTGATACTCTTGCACGATTAGTTTAAAAAATATCAACACTTAGTATGTAGTACTTTTATTGTTGTTTGGTAATATTTTTTAATGTATTGGGTGATACTTTTGGAAGATTAATTTGAAAAAAAATCAACTCTTAATATGTAGTACTTTTATATATAATAGGTAATACTTTTTCATGTATTGGGTGATACTCTTGCACGATTAGTTTAAAAAATATCAACACTTAGTATGTAGTACTTTTATTGTTGTTTGGTAATATTTTTTAATGTATTGGGTGATACTTTTGGAAGATTAATTTGAAAAAAAATCAACTCTTAATATGTAGTACTTTTAATGATGTTAGGTAATACTTTTTAGTGTATTGGGTGATACTTTTGCACGATTAATTTGAAAAAATCAACTCTTAATATGTAGTACTTTTAATGATGTTAGGTAATACTTTTTAGTGTATTGGGTGATACTTTTGCACGATTAATTTGAAAAAAATATTAATTCTTAATATGTAATACTTTTAATGTTGTTAGGTAATACTTTTTAATATATTGGGTGATATTTTTGTAAGATTAATTTGAAAAAAAATCAACTCTTAATATGTAGTACTTTTATTGCTGTTAGGTAATACTTTTTAATGTATTGGGTGATACTTTTGCACGATTAATTTGAAAAATATCAACTCTTAATATGTAGTACTTTTATCGTCGTTAGGTAATACTTTTAAATATATTGGGTGAAACTACACAATTAATTTATTGTTCTTTTCTTAATGTGTGTTTTTTTTGTTTATGTGCTAAAGTATTACATATTATATGTTAATGTATTACATTTTGTTTTACGCAGAGGATAACATTTGTGAGTATTTTAGTAGTTCTCTGCTTGGTTTCGAAAGAAAGACACTTAATGATATGCATGATTTGTATCGTAATCATGCACTTGTCGTGGGGTTTAGTGTTAGGAAATCCACTACTAGAACTTCAAGTAATGGTGATGGTGTCGTAGTGGAGCCGTACTTTGTATGTTCTTGTGAAGGATAAAAAAAACACAAAGTTCAAATTCAGAAAAATCAGATGATCTATCTAAACTCAAAAGTAAAAAAAAAAAGTTCCTATAACACGAACATGTTGTGGAGCTTCATTGAGGGTTAAATTAAATGATAATGGTCTTTATGAGGTTGTCCATAATGTCATTGTGCATAATCATGCACTAACTAGGGGGAATTGAAATCATATTCATCGTTCTCAGAGAACAATCACCAATGAAAAGGGGAAAACAATTGAGAAAATGATATCCTCTGGGATGAGAGCAGCTGATTCATTTCGATATATGGTGCAAGAAACATGGGGGAATACATTGTTGGTCATACAATGCGAGATCACATAAATTTTGTGAATCGTTTGAAGATGAAGATAATAGAGGTAGGTGATGCATAAACCTTGATAGATATATTGCATCAACAAGAAACTGAAGACAAAGATTTCCTTTTCAGGTAAATGTAATACTTTTCTTCTTAACTTATAATACTTATAGGAATAGTATGTAATACATTTTATTTTCAGAGTCAAATTAGATGAAGAAGGCAGATTGACTAACATATATTGGAGGGATTCAATGATGAAAAAGGACTATGGAGTATATGGTGATGTGATGATTTTTAACACCACATATCCAACAAATAAGTATAATTTGATTTGCGCACCATTTGTTGGTTTTAACAATCATTCAAAGAATGTTATGTTTGGTTGTGCATTCATTGCTAATGAGAAGGTTGAAACATTTGAGTGACTTTTTGATATTTTCAAAAAATCAATGGAATATAAATCTCCTATAAGCTTGTTCACTGATCAAGATCAAACAATTGCCAATGCAATAGAAAAGGTAATACTTTTATATATTATGATTAAGACTTTTGTATGTATGACATAATATATTAGTATAACATTAGTATTATTTTGCAGGTATTTCCAGAAACAAGACATAGGCTATGTATATGGCATCTCTATCAGAATGCTATAATCCGATTTGGACAATTGAAACGGAACATCTCATTCAAAGATGCATTTAAGAAATGCTTGACAGGTTGTTCTAATGAAAGTGAATTTGAAAAATATTGGAGTTCAATGATATCCACTTATGGTTTGGAAGAAGATACTTGGTTTGCAAGGTTGTATAGTTTGAAAGAGAAGTGGTGTACTGCATTGAATAAACAATATTTTTCTGCTGGGGTATTGTCTTCACAAAGGAGTGAGGTTACGAACAATGCAATATGCTTCAATGCAAAAAAAAACAACAAATTTGACTGAGTTTTATCATATCTTCAATCAGACAGTAAAAAGATGGAGGGAAAGAGAACAACTTGATGAATTTCAATGTTCACGCTCACAGCCTACGTCTCACTTACTATTGAGTGGAATGTTAAAACATGCATCAGAGGTATACACAATGGCTCTATTCCGTGACTTTGAGGCTGAATTTATTTATTCTATTTCTACTTCTTGTACACTTGTTGATGAAGAAGATGTTATCAAGACTTATGACATTGCAACAAGTGATGAGGGGGAAGATTGCCATCGTGTCATGTTTGATCCTATAAGAACTTTGATCACATGTTCTTGTAAGAGATTCGAAGAGGTTGGTTTATTATGCAAACACAGTCTAAGAATATTACACATGCATTCCGTTCTTCAAATTCCAGATGTTTACATTTGTAGAAGATGGACAAAAACAGCAAAATATGGAATATGGGACAACTTACCTAACCAAGTTGACATGACCAAGAAATCAAAAGATTGTATCGTTTGGCGTCAACAAATGGTGCGCAAATATTACAATCTTGTGATAAAATGTGAAGAAGACGAAAGAGCAAGAAAGATTCTTGAAGATAGTTATAATAGAGATTTTGTTGTCATTGATTATTTGACTTCTACTACTGAGCCTTCTCAACCTTTACCTTGTTCATCCAACACTATTACAGATCCAGTTCGTAGTATTACGAAGGGCAGAAGCAAGAGAAAAAAGGGCATTTTGAAAAGAAAAGAAAACAAAATACATGTGTCAACGAATTTGGTTCCAAGACTCCAAATGCACGATTAATTTGATAATATTTTTAGTATGTAGTACTTTTATTTCTGTTATGTAATACTTTTTAATGTATTGGGTGATACTTTTGCATGATTAATTTGAAAAATATCAACTCTTAGTATGTAATACTTTTATATGTAATAGGTGATACTTTTACATATATTGGGTGATACTTTTGCACGATTAATTTGAAAAATATCAACTCTTAGTATGTAGTATTTTTATTTCTATTAGGTAATACTTTTTAAGGTATTGGGTGATACTTTTGCAAGAATAATTTGAAAAAGTTCAACTCTTAGTATGTAATACTTTTATATGTAATATGTGATACTTTTAAATATATTGGGTGGTACTTTTGTACGATTAATTTGAAAAATATCAACTCTTAGTATGTAGTATTTTTATTTCTATTAGGTAATACTTTTTAAGGTATTGGGTGATACTTTTACAAGATTAATTTGAAAAAGTTCAATTCTTAGTATGTAGTACTTTTATTGATGTTAGGTAATACTTTTTAGTGTATTGGGTGATACTTTTGCACTATTAATTTGAAAAAAATATCAATTCTTAATATGTAATACTTTTAATGTTGTTAGGTAATACGTTTTAATGTATTGGGTGATACTTTTGCATGATTAGTTTAGAAAAAATATCAACTCATAATATGTAGTACTTTTATATTTAATAGGTAATACTATTTAATATATTAGGTGATACTTTTGCCGATTAATTTGAAAAAATATCAACTCATAATATGTAGTACTTTTATATTTAATAGGTAATACTATTTAATATATTAGGTGATATTTTTGCCGATTAATTTGAAAAAATATCAACTCTTAGTATGTAATACTTTTTAATGTATTGGGTGATACTTTTGCTTGATTAATTTAAAAAATATCAACTCTTAGTATGTAATACTTTTATATGTAATAGGTGATACTTTTAAATATATTGGATGATACTTTTGCACAATTAATTTGAAAAATATCAACTTTTAGTATGTAGTATTTTTAGTTCTATTAGCTAATACTTTTTAAGGTATTTGGTGATACTTTTGCAAGATTAATTTGAAAAAATTGAACTCTTAGTATGTAGTACTTTATTGATGTTAGATAATACTTTTTAGTGTATTGGGTGATACTTTTGCACGATTAATTTGAAAAAAAATCAATTCTTAATATGTAATACTTTTAATACTGTTAGGTAATACTTTTTAATATATTGGGTGATACTTTTTTATGATTAGTTTGAAAAAATATCAACTCTTAATATGTAGTATTTTTATATTTAATAGGTAATACTATTTAATATATTAGGTGATATTTTTGCCGATTAATTTGAAAAAATATCAACTCTTGTTATGTAGTACTTTTATATGTAATAAGTAATACTTTTTAATATATTGGGGTGATACTTTTGCACTATTAATTTAAAAAAAATATCAACTCTTAATATGTAGTACTTTTATATGTAATAGGTAATATTTTTTAAGGTATTGGACCATACTTTTGCATTACTAATTAGAAATATCAACTCTTACTATGTAGTACTTTTATATGTAATAGGTATTACTTTTTAATGTATTCGGTGATACTTTTGCACGATTGATTTGAAAAAATATCAACTCTTAATATGTAGTACTTTTATATGTAATATGTAATACTTTTTGATATATTGAGTGATACTTTTGCTTGATTAGTTTGAAAAAATATCAACTCTTAATATATACTACTTTTATATGTAATATGTAATATTTTTTTATATATTGGGTGATACTTTTGTAAATAATTTATCCATTAATAATTTAGTTCTTAATATGTAATACTTTTACATTTCTAAGGTAATACTTTAAAGCATATTATATAATACTTTTATGTTCTATCAAAAAACCTACTATCACAATACAATCATATCATACTATTATCAAACTAAACAACCAACACTCTTACATTAAATTAAAAAAAAAGCAGCCTATAGAAGCAAACTCATATTTGCAACAAATCATCGATCACCGATCTCTTTTAAATTGTGAAATATATGTAAGCAACACCATAACAATTAATCAATGTGTATCATTTCTAACAAAAAGGAAAGACTTCCCATAACAACATGTTCATAGAGAAAGATAGAGTCACTTAATATGTATCATCCTTGCAACAAATCATTACAAAATTATTTCTTCAGTTTCTTTTTACCCTTCTTTGCAATCAAACTTGGCTTTTCCACACAAAAATTGTGCGCTCTCTTCAGCAAAGATGTCCTGTCATCATTCAAATCTGATAACACGATACTGATTCCAATTTGTCCTCTCAAAGCATTTCTTATAGCAGCCTTTTCACAAAATATAAAGAAAAAAAATTAAACATGTATTACTTCCCAAACAACACTAGAATACACAATATTATTGAATTTTTCAGATTATAATATCATAATACCTTTCTCAAATCTGTATGAGAATACACTGTTCCTTTGAAAAACTGCATGTGATGCATCATGTAGACTCCACAGTCAACATCACCCCTCCTTGTTTGCCAAGGGAATTGAATGTTCTCGAATTGAAAAGCACTAACATCATCAGCTTTGACATGATTTATTGATTTAAAAAAAGTAGTCATTTGAGTTTGCTACAACAATAAATCAAAAAAAGAAAAAGTATAACTCAAAAAATCTATTCAAAACCAAATAAAAGAAATAACATCATACCACGACATCAATATCATTCTTGTATTCCAGAAAATCAGCATGTAACCTGTTATCTAGATATTGCAACTTTTCTTCTCGAAAGTTGATCACAACAGCAAAGTAATGATGGGATAGATTAACAGGGACAAAAACCTACATAAAAAAATTATAAACATATAAGTTAATGTATTAAATGTATAAGAGTAAATTAAAAAGGTTTCAAAAATTACTTACCATATCAATGTTGTTCAAATCTCTATTATTTAGCTTCAACCAAATATTAAAGTAATTGTGCATGACTGTCCATTATGCTCAACTTCTTCCCCTTTCATAATCTTGTTCAAATAAAACTTCAAAAAAAAAAAAAAACAAATAAGAAGGCTAAGTGATACTTTTAAACATAATAAGTAATACTTAACAATTGAACATATAATACTTACGGTGTGTGTAAGACCGAAGTAGAATCGTGATGGATCCGTTGCTTTAACACGATTTACAACAAACTCCATGCATCAATGATACTATTGAAAATCATTTTCTGAGGATATAATGATAACATATCTTCCCTCGAAACACTGTACTTATTTCCATGAAGAAACAAATTCTTGCTACAAAAAATTACAAAATAGAAAAATATTTGGAATCAGCTTCTTGTAATTAGTATTCATACTAAAATATAATTACTTAGAGAAGTAGATAAAAAAAAACTTACAGAGAATCTAATGATGCATCTTTATTCATGCAATAGTCCAACACATCTTTACTCATGATGTCCGTATCAGAAAAGTACTTCTTATTTGCATTCATGTACTGAGATACATATCCCACATCTTCGTCAAATGGCCAATCATCAAATTCTAAAATTCTTCTCTTCGATGCAACTGAAGAAATGGCTCCTTTAACTTCATCAATGCCACAATCTTCATTTTTCTCTTCTCCCACATTTTCATCTGGCTCAAAAATGGCAGCAACGACATTCTTATTTTCAGCAACTTTCTCATTTTCAGGGGTTAGAAGTTCGAATGAAGGCATATCATCAGAAAACTTCTTCACAAACAAAATTTTTTCCACCAACTCATCGATGTATTTATGAACTTCAGCATCGGAGAAAAACTTTTGTGAATCACAAATGGCATTGGACTGTGAAGGACTTTGCGATTGCTTTTGTTCAACAGTTATTTGTTCCTTCACTTTATAAAGCTTTTCCAGGTGGAAGCTAGTGACAACAGAAACATCCCTCTTAATCAAGATGAATGTTTCATGGACAGCCTATAAAAAGAATTGCATGTCTAAAAAAATAACATTGCATACTTTTATGCATAACAAGTGATACTTTTATTCATAACATGTAATACTTATATAAAAGTAAACTTAAAAATAATTGCATACTTACATCTTTTGCAATTTTCTTTATCGCTGCATCATCCATTTCATCATTTGGAATCAAAAAACTGATGAATCTGGGATTTTGCTCACCCATTTTAATTTCACTCATCTCTTCATCAACAACTTTTTTCTCCCTATTGTGTTCTACACAACTTATAGGATAAACATCTACCCATCCCCCTTGATCATAATGCCCAATTTTTTTCTCTTCTTTTAAACGTTTCACTAACTTCTCTCTTGACCAATGTTTGATTAATGGTAGAAAACATGGTTCGACTACTCCTTTCCAGCTAACTCTATGAAGGTAAATAATTTGGAGAACTAGGAGACAACCAGTGATATTCTTTGTACTAGCTCTCCTATTAAAATTATCTACCCCAACACAAAGTTTATCAAGCACAAACGAACACCAATCAAAAGAAGAAATTTTTTCAACATCCAACAAATATTTCAAAGGAGACAAATCAACACTACGATTTGCCGTTTGAGTCAAGAATGAAGATAAACTATAAATCACAAAAAACCTTTTAAAGTCATCTTTCCCATCTTTAAGACCAAGTACCAACTCCTTCAAGGATGCAAGAGAACCAATATTAAATTTTTTCTTATATTCTTCAATGCAATCTAAGTTCTCTTTCTTTCTAGCATCGACAACTACACTACCCCCACTCCTAGGCAACAAAAATACATCACACACATCATCTGGTGTCACAACAAAACTCCTTTTGCTATCTATGGTAAGCAATCGACTTCTACCATTAAAATTTTTAACCAATCATTTAACCATATGAGTGGGGAAAAATGTCAATGAAAGATCAAGTAATCCTCCAAAACCTATATGTCTAACATCATTTTTTTGTTTTTCAGTAAATTGTTGCATAATATCACAAAGATCATGAGGTCTACATTGAGTAACAAATGTCCTACAAAAAATATAAACCAATTTCAGAATGAAAAAATATAAACCAATTCAAATCTTGAATAATGTATAATACTTTTCTACTAAAAAAATATAGATAACCTGGTTGGCTTCTTTTTTCCAGACTTCTCTTCAGTAGTTACCAAAATTTTACTACAAAAGAATGCACCACTTATTTTAATAAAAATTGTTATCAATATGATATACTACAACAAATTAAAAATACTACATGTCATTCCTTTTTTTCGATCTTATCTCACGAACAATCTGAATCTCATCTTTTTCCAATTTCAAACTTTCACTACAAAATGAAAATATGTAATACTTAAATTTGGTCATATGCAATATTACATATAACTACAAATAAGGTAATACTTTTGTTAATAGAATGTAGTACTTTTATTAATAGAATGTAATACTATAGCTATAAAAACTGCTAAGCAATGTAAAGATCTTAGAATAGAAACTGCTGCAAGTTTAGTACTTCAATCTGTTAACTTATGTTATTTTAGCCAGGTTGTTTTGTTACTGTATAAAGACATATCATCCATGTCATCTAAGACCTATCACAACTCCATGATCAACCAGATAAACAAACTTCAAATTCATGCTTTTATACTTACTTGTTTCCAATTTCTAGGTTCTTTACTTTATTTTTTCTTCTTTTCTTCTTTTCAGTTTTCAGCATTTCATTGTCATCACTCCTTAAATTTCTCTTCATCTCACCATTTTTTTCTTCAGGAAATACATTCTTCTTCTTTTCCATCAATTTCTTGGATATAGGTTCGCTGCAAAATAAATTATTCACAATCAAAAAATAAGGGGAAAAGAAAAAAGATTGTTATCATTGCAGCAAGAAATATCGAAACTGCAAATGAAGCAAATCAGAAGATTCTTAACGAGAACAAAAACACACGAGTTGATGTTCTCAAACTCGATCTTTCTTCTCTTAAATCAGTCAAGGCCTTTGCTGATAGCTTCATTGCTCTTAACCTTCCCCTCAACATCTTAATGTAACATTAGTTTTTCCTAACTCAATCTCTCTGTCCTAAACCGCGTATCTACTTGTCTTAATTCTTAATCTCATTAAGAATGCACTGTTTTGTTTTAGAAACAATACTGGTGTCATGTTTTGTCCTTATCAGCTCTCTGAAGATGGGGTTGAGATGCAATTTGCTACAAATCATCTAGGTATAATAAACACAACATGGGAATACATTTTCTAGAAATTCTTGTACATAAATCCCCTAAACATAGTGAAGTTTCCTTCATTTCTTTCTCTTACATGGCCAGGCCACTTCTACTTGACTAACCTACTCCTAGACAAGATGAAAAATACAGTAAAGTCTATAGGTGTCGGGGGTAGAATCATCAATAACATCAATAGCACATCTCTACACTTATCCAGAAAAGTTGGTGAACTAAATTAACAGAAGAAAAACACAACAAAACATAATACAAAATCGAATCCTCCAAACCCTAATAAGTTTAACAAAACACATCAAAAAACAATAAATCGAACTAAATACTTATAAAATCATGAAAGAATGTCTTATAAACACAAAAAACCAATACATATAGAGAATAACAACAAAATTTTCAAATACACTAAAAGAACTAAAAAAGAAAAAAGAACAGATAAAATGCCGACCGTTGCTGGAGAAGCTCACCGTTAATCAAAACGCTGACCGTTGCTGGAGAAGCTCAGATGAACTTCGACAGGGATGAAGAAAGTCGTGAATGAAGAAACGCATGAATGGAATTTGAACTTTTGGGCCTGAATTTTGTTGTAAACCTTGCATAGCTAACTTGGGCCTGAGTGTCTCATTAGTTGGGCTGATAGGGCTGCTGTGCTCTTCATTTAATTGGGCTGAGCGGGTCATGAATCCGACCCATCTCACGGAATGGGATCCGTGAGACAATCTCACTCAAGACTGTGTCAAACTCCTTACTCCTTAGCATTGTTTTTAGACTTTATGTTTATTTCTCTCCCCAACGTCTTTCCATCTAATTTGAACATAACATATTGGCTTTATTTAATTTTTTTTGCTTTTTTTTTTCTTTATTTTTCTAGATTTATAATACCTTATATCCAATATCTTTCCATCTAATTTCAGCATAAAATATTGTCTTTATTTAATTTTTTTTGCTTTTTTTCTCTCTTTATTTTTATAGATTTATAATATCTTATGTGATATAATGAATAGATGAAAAAAATTGATGTATGATTTTGCATTTTATTTACCAATTCTGTAGTTATACTATGTAGTTATGGGAAAAAATTCATTATGGTAGAAAATGGTCAAACTTAGGTTTCTTAATTAATTTGATTAAATTACTACTATAATATATAGTTTCTTTTGCAAAAGAAAAAAAATCATTTAGAGTTCTCTTCGCAATCGAATGAGTGATACACTGTTGAAAATTGTTTAGATTTTCAAAATCATTCAAACAACACCCTAATTTTCACGATTGGGGTGTGTTTAGTAATGTGTGGGGTGCGGATAGCCGCACCCTTGTATTTTAGATGGACATAACTGATGGGGCAATCATTATCTGAAATTGTTATGTTAGGTATGTATGAGGACTTTAAATTGGAGGAATAGCCCTCTTATTATGTCAGAGTGTGGTTCCAAAGGATCTCCAATTAATATCTGAAAGATGATTGCATGCCTGGGTCAGCAATCTGTTGGAGGTCGTAGAGCTCCAAATGGATTTGTTGATCGAACGCTGCCTCATTTTAAAAGAGAGGCAAATGACTCAGATGTATGTTACTACTCTCTCACTGTTATATTTAATAAATATTGTGTGCTTTCTGGCAGTACAAATTGTTACTCTAGAGTTGACTGATATGTTTTATCAAAGAGTACCACTATATGAGTGACTTGTCGGGGCTGAGGGATTATTAAATGTAGACCCCATACGTTTCTACTACATTTATAAATCGAACAGAAAAAACTTCAGATAACAAAAAAAGCCCAAGGAAGAGTTATGTAACTCCTTGAAGTCCTTGGACTCGAGGACTTTGGCCATTTAAGGCAATCTAACTTTCAACCTTTGCATACCTTATTTTTACTATTTCAATTCCAAACAATTTTGTATTAGATATTTTTTTTTATCATATTTTGTTTCTAACTTCAACATACACCCTTCTCTTCCTAATTTCCTTTCCATGTACCTCTCGATACAATTTATGTCGATACATCCTCAATATAAAAAAAGTGAAAATTAATTTTTTTTTGATAAATATCAAAATGAAAATATGATTATGAACTAAATGTAATTATATTATCAATAACACATGCGTCAATTTAAGTTTGTATTCCTTGTATAATTAATCCAATTTATGTCGATACATCCTCAATATAAAAGAAGTGAAAATTTAATTTTTTTTGATAAATATCAAAATGAAAATATGATTATGAACTAAATGTGATTAATAAATTTGTACTTTTTTGTATAATTAACACAATTTATGTTGATACATCCTCAATATAAAATAAGTGATTTTTTTTTGATAAATATCAAAATGAAAATATGATTATGAACTAAATGTAATTATATTATCAACGTCAATTTAAATTTGTATTCTTTGTATAATTAATTCAATTTATGTCGATACATCCTCAATATAAAAGACCAAATCAATAGTTTATATGACCAAATCAATAGTTTATATGCGTAATTTTTTTCTATGTATATCAATCCCTTATATGCGTTGATTTTATTTTTCATAGACCAAATCAATAGTTTATTATCCTTTTCACCATTATATTGTCAATGTGATTTCTTTTACGTGTACTGTTAAGAATCTCCATTTTCAGTGTTGAAAAGATGTCTAGACAATCCATACAAGAATACTAATTGCTTATTGCTTATTGCTTATTCCAATAGCCTCAAAATGTTGGTTTTGCATTCTCATCTATATGTCCACTGTCTCTTTTTTTTCTAGAGTTAGAATCTATGTTTGTATTTAACAATTATTCTGGTAATTATTTTGAAATCCATTGTTGACTCGTCCTTCATTTTTGCAGCAAGCAGCCAGTCGAGTTGGTTTATGGTCAATACTCAAACTCATATTAGATCAAAATGATTGGTTGTTCAATATGGTTTTCATTCCTAGTTAGTACTAAATGAGAAACATTGCTTGCTCAAATCATTTCCAAACACTATTCCGCACAACTTTTTTCTAGAAACTACAAATTGCAGCTCAACTTCATTTAAATAGGAATCCATTAAGACTTCATACATAATGAATCACCCCTTTTAATCTTCATTTATTTTTTTCTTAATCTTTTTTTTGAAATATTTTTATTTTATTTTTATTTTAATGATGTCTGTAGTTCCACTGATCCACTCATAAAAACTATATTAAAAAATAGTTCTTCCAACACAAACAATTCTCAATTCACAAATAAAACAACATTTAGATCATCACTGCAAGCCTCTTTATGTAATACTAATAGTTGTGTTTGTATTTGATAAGTGACTGACTACCTTATTCTCTCTCACACTAATAACTTTTTGTCTGATTTCATGACTTCTCCTCCTTCCTTTTTTTTTTTCCTTTTTAATATTAACTTTCAAGTCAAAATTAGGAAGAATTTTTTTCGCTTCTTCATTTTCTCTCTTTTCATATTCATATGCGAATTTGACTTCTTAGTTCTTCCCACTATGTATTTCAAAAAATGTTGAGTGTATGATTTTATATATCAGAATTGTCTTTTTGAATATCTAGTCCCACAATTTGATTTAATAAAAAAGATAAATTTGTTTGATTAGGGAGTGATCGTATTAATGTGCTACATATTTTCAATATTTATTTTGAAATAATAAATTATTTAGTAAGAAAGAATAAATGGCTGCAAATTTGGAAGAATTTGAGAAAATGTTTTTTATATTCCTACATTCACAAATATTGGGACAAATCTCAAATGCTTGACAATTATTTTGAGACACAGGGAGTATGATAGTATGATATAACCTTACCCCTTTAGCATCATGTAATACTAAATACACTTACTAGTATTATTTTAATCTAATGGTATATTTAATATTATATACTTTATTTAATTCAGTGTTACATTTTCTTGAAACAATAATAATTTTTAAGTTAAATATGGTACTCAAAAAAAAAAAAAAATCATACTCGAAAATAAAAGAATGGAAAAGAAGACAAAAAAAAATATATATATATATATATATATATATATATATTCGCACAAATATACACACATATGCATACATTACCTACAAGTCTACAACTTTCAAGGACACATGCAGTGTTGAGTGTTGTTTTTCTCATATTTGGGTAAAGTATAAATGAACGCAATATTTGGCATGAAAAGCTCCGAAAAAAGAATTGAGAAAAAGTTAATTCTTTCTAACATAGAGCTGGTTTGGATACCATGTCCCAAATGTAAGGCTTTAAGATTCTTCATGGCTATGAAGCAAAGTATAAACTATATATAAACTACCATAATTAATAAGTTATATATTATCAAAGCTCAGAAACTAAATATTCTTATTTCAAAAAGATATGTTATGCTTTGCACTGCAAGCCAAGAAATCCTCAAGAATAACAAAAAGAAGCAAAAGCTTCACTCCCACATCTTGTAAAGTTGATGCAATCTCACCTACAAATACCATCCAACTTCAATAGCTTCAACCAAAGCAACATTCCCTTTTCTTGTTTAATTTTCTGGGCCAATTCTTTTTTCAATGGCTCTAGCAAATAAATGTTTTTTTGGTGTTTTGGGTTTTTTGAGTGTTTTATTGCTCATCCAGAAAGGCCATGCATTTGAGTTCAAAGTTGGAGGTTCACAAGGCTGGACAGTTCCCACTGATACTAATGCCCCTATCTACAATCAATGGGCTGAAAAGAGCCGATTTCAGATTGGTGATACACTTTGTAAGTTGACTACTTTTTCTTATAATTAGAAATTAATGAGGCTATAACTATAAGCACTTATTTTGTTCTTCATTTTGGTGCAGTGTTTGTGTACCCAGCTGATCAAGACTCAGTATTACAGGTGAGCAAAGATGACTATACAAATTGCAACACTGCATCACCCATTCAGAAGCTGACAGATGGGCACACAGTGTATAAACTGAACCAATCAGGGCCACATTACTTCATAAGTGGAGTGGTTGACCACTGCCACAAGAATGAAAAGTTGATAGTGGTTGTTATGGCTGATAGAACCCACCATAGCTCTAGTCCTCCCTCACCGCCCCCATCGGAGGAGGTGCCTCCCCCGTCTCCGGCTCCTTCTGGTGAAGGGTCTCCGGCCCCGTCTGAGGACTCTACTCCTCCCTCTCCACCTTCCGAGGCTCCATCCGATGAGTCGTCTCATCCCAAAAATGGTGCTTCTTCCATGGTCATGAATGTTCTTATTGGAACTATTGGTTCAATGTCACTTGTGTTAGCTATTTGATCATCTGCATGTTAATTTTAAGTTCTTGATTTCTTTTTTTGGGTCTATTCAAGTTTTTGGCTTGTTTTTTTATTGTTCAGAGATTCGTGTTGGTAGATTCTCTAATTATTTGTTTGTGAGAAATAAGGTGACTCCTTCATGTATGTGGAGACATTGTGTTGGCAAGTGCCATGTGTCCTATATTTTGTACAAATATTGGGAATAAATTGATTGTGTGCATGTTATAAAGAATAGAAGATGATAGTTTCTACGAGGTAAATTCCAAAAGTCCACAAAATCAATAACAAAAGTTTATACCCCAATAAATTACAAAATATATTATTTAAATTAAAAACTGTGAATCAAACTAGTAATATGAGGAGTGTAGTACGGATCATGATCCTCAACTAAAGATCTTGTCACCACCTCAGAGCTTTCAACTCCAGTACTCAATCTGCAAATTAAAACCAAAATAAATGATAAACTTGACATTACTTTTCGGTATTGATGTTTTTCGCAAAAGAAAAAAAGAGAAAGAAACCTTAATTAAACGAATTGTTGTTGTACGGTAAGTGTTTGTCTACACCTGGGGCAACGACAACGATAGAAATAAGCTGCACATTCTCCATGTAGATTGATGTCGGAACACACATTACAGTGTGTCCCAGAAAGGGTCAATCATTGATTCACATTTCGTACAACTTACGAAACAATGAAATGGCCACCCTCCTACAAATCTCCACCCTCCTCCTCCTTCAAAATTGCACCTTCTTCCTCCTTCAAAATTCCACCCTCCTTCTTCTTCCTCCTCCTTAGAGCTCTCCTCGTATTTTTCTTCTTCTTCCTCCTCCTTAGAGCTCTCGATGTAGTATTCTTCTTGGAATTGATTTTTACTCCCTCCTTCCTCCTCCCTAGAGCTCTCTCCCACGTGTTTAGATATTTCTTTTGGCTCATTATCTTTAGATTTATCCATATATAACCCTATATATATGAGAAATGTATAATTTATAAAATCCAGTCTTTTTGATCAAATCTCACGGTAGAGGAAGCTATAGATTTCAATAATCAATCTTTAAAATATAAAAACATATCGTGAATATTACCTTTAATGATTGAACTGGCGAATTGCTGAAGACACTGCGATCTTCCGATTAGCTCCTCACTTTTAACGATTTCCTCCCTTTCAACACACCAAAATATCAATTATATATTCCTAACTAAATCATTTGATATGAAATTTGAGATCAAATACTGTAGGCATGTTTTCTTATGTTTGGAAAGAGAAATTGTGATTTATGGACACAATAATTCTAGAATTCTAATCCTAAACTAATTAGAATTCTTTTCCAACTAATTAGATATATGATTAAATCGTTTTTCATTTACTGACAATACGATATAGTATCCTTACGTATAACCCTAGCTAGTTTAATTAATAATCCTATTGAAATACTAATTCTTTCATATTGATAGTATAAATATCTCAATTTTATCTCTTTATTCAATTGAACCATGAGTAATTATATAATATAAATAACAAAGAAGCATTGTTAATGACACGCGCTCAACTCTGTTAATGAACATTGAATAGGCTGAAAGTGTTGGGTAAATAAATTGTGACAAATCTGCATTAAACGTACTGGCAGAACTCACTATTAACTTTGCAAAGTAAATCGAAATTATCAAACAAAACTGTATAACTGATTCAAAGAGATGAAATCAATATGAATACTTACAAGAAGGCAGTGATGGTTTGCAGTAAACAAGGAAGAACGCCGCTGATTAACAGTTTTAATTGTTCTTTAAAAAGAAAAAAATGTATAAGGATATATATAATAGGTAATCTAATATAAGGGAGTAAAAAAAAAAGTAGATTAAAAAATATAATATGAATTTGGATAGGGCCTTGAGACCCACCGGGCCTTCATCATATATAGTCATTTCTTACCCAACACGTCTGATGTAGAACTAAATTAGATCCTAAGCATTAGGGTTTTATGCCACCAAAACCTAGTCTTTCGCCGCAAGACACGCGAAGAAGATTTCATTAGATTAGCCTAGGGTTTTGTCTTTCTTGTTAGGTTTTCTGAAAATTGATTTTGGGTTGTTTGAAATAAAATTAAAAATTCCCAATTTTATTATCTTCTTCAAAACGTCTTGGAGCGACTGCATAGAAACATGCTAATCTGTATGAAAATTTCTCGATCTCTTACATCTTTGCTAATAAGTACACTTTCTTGCCAGAAATCCAGCATGCATAAACGAACTTCGAATCACAGCTAAATCCAAATCCTAAATTTTTCTTTTTATTATGAAATCCATTAATTTAATATGCATATCGGCTCAATATCCTTCCAATGTACACATTTTTTGCATAATTTTTTGGAAAATTTAATAATACTTGCTCATTTAATTTCTACTATTTTTCGTTTTATGAAACGCAGGCGCGAGTGGAGCTTGTCAATATCGTCGACTGAAATGGCAATGGGTCTCAACAAAAGAACACCACCATAATTAAATTAAGGCAAATATGTTAATTTTAGGGTTTTTGAATCTTGGTTGTTTTGAGTGCAATTTTAAAAGATAACTGAATATGAAGTGTATAACTACACTCTGTTTCTTTATGTATGCAATGATGAAATTTTGTGTGTTGGTATTACTTTCTTGTACTCTCAAAAAATAAATTGCAAATTTTAGGGATATAATGACATCATCAATTAGGGGCGTTTTAGGCATATTAAGCGTCTGTAAATTTGAAGATTCAATTTAATTAGTGATGTAATTATCTTGACAACTTTCTCCAGAGTGCATTCAAAAAGTAATTACTTGTTTAGCACATGTTTAAAATAACAAAATCTATTGGTATAGATAAAAATAGTTCTACAAAATTTCTATTGGTATAGATAAAAATAGTTCTACAAAATTGTTGTCTAACTACTGTAATCTAAGTAGAATATCAAAATGATATATTATAGGCATATCCTAAATACAAATTTATAGGGTATGTTTGTTTCGGGTTTCACAAATTCGGATTTTGGATTTTAAAATCCCAAATCCGTGTTTGTTTAAGATATTTTGTCAAGGATTATCAAATCTACCAAAAACCTACTCTATCTTAAAAAAACACTATAATTAACCCTATACTCCAACCTATTACATCAACTAATAATATAATATTACACTTACTAACTTTTCCAGCATTGATTTCATCAACTAATAATATAATATTACACTTACTAACTTTTCCAGCATTGATTTGACATCTACAGTAATAATCTTACCCTATAAAATCTCATAACAAACACAGATTTTAATTATTCACCTTTATTTACAAATCCCAGGATTTCAAAATCCGGACTTCCTCAATCCTACATAAACCCGAAACAAACATACCCTTAGGATTTAATGAGCAATTATAGAGAATTCGATATGAACGACAATAAACAACAACGATTTGTTCACCCAGTTTGATCACCGTGCTCGTGAGTCGTTACGTAGACGACAGACTCTATAAGCCAACATAATCTTCTTCTCAATTAAACAAATCTAGAATTGAATTTTTGTTTGCTGATATTTACCTTGCATCTTTTCTTCATATGTCCTTCATTTCCCACCAATAACTGATGAATTGGTGAGCTATTACATAACAGTTATCTAGTAAGTAGTAAGTATATTTGTCCACAATGTACTTACGTTATTGAACTGGAAAATAAAATATATCAACTTATTTTTACATCCAATCATATTATAAGGATTGACTTCACATAGATTATAATAACGTGTTTTTCATGTTAAAACGTACTAAAACTTATACTTTCTTTGATCATGAACCACTACGAAGCACTGTATAAACACAACCCCCGACATTAACTCTATGAATCACATATATTCACGTTTAACCTTTGCATGAAACCTTGTACCCTATTTGAAAAAACAGAAGATAATATTCCAAAATTTCAGTATTATTGTATTTATAAATATTAAATTAAACCTACCTCTGAATCGTGAAACACACATTCAAAACACTAACTATTCTTCTATATATTGTTCATTGCAAGAACGTGGGTGAGCTTGAACCAGACTGACCTTCAGTGTCTACTGGATTTTGAGCCATTTGAAACTATTAAGAAGAAGATCCTTTAACATTAATATATAGGGTTAATTGCGCGAAACCCCCTTGTGGTTTCAAAATTCGGCATAAAATCCCCCCGTGGTTTAGAAAATGCGCGAAACTCCCTTGTGGTTTTCTAAATGTAGCTGACGCTCCCATTTTTCTAAAGAAAACTAACGGTGTTAATTTTTCAATCATATTTCCCGTTATACCCTTCATACATAGAGTTGGATTGTTGACTTTATTATCTAAACAACACAGTTGAGTTAGAAAGAGAGAGAAAGAGCACGCACATAAGTGAAACAAGGGTTTTCTGCCAAAACATGATTCAAAAAATCCATGGTCGGAGAAGAAGGGCGATGGCGGAGCAGTGAATAGTAGCGGCAGCACTGTTTTTAGGAGAAGAAGCAAATGGCAGACGGAGAAGAAGATGGCGGAGGCTGGTGGTTGCAGCGCCGTGAAGATGCAAGCGGCGGTCGGAGAAGAAAGAAGGGTTGAAGATGATGGTTGGTCGGAGAAGAAGATGACGGAGGAGGGCGATTCTGAAGAAAAGTGTGTAACCCAACACACACCCACCACCACCAACTGCCACAACCAGAGAGAGAGAGAAGAGAGTGGGAGAGAGATACAGAGAGGGAGAGACAGAGAGCGAGAGACAGAGAAAGGGGGGGAGAGAGAGAGGGAAAAGAGAGGAGAGAGAAGAGAGGCCGCGACTTTGACCGCCGATTGCCGGAGAAGGAAGAATTCGATCAACGATCCGAGCCCGGAATCGTGACGGGCTCGGCGAGAGCTTCACATGCATGTGTGAATCGGCTCGATCGGAGAAGAAACGAAGAAGATACGAAGAGAGAGAAGATAGAGAGAGAAAGGAAAGTTGCAGAAACTTTGACCGGCCGTTGCCGGAGATCGACCAGTCCGATCGGCGATCCGAGCCCGGATTCATGACGGGCTCGGTGAGAACTTCAACCTAGGCTCAAGAATCGCTCCGATCGGTGGTCGGATGGCCGGAAACGAAGAGAGAGAAGAAATGGGTTTCTAGAGAGAGAAATGACCGAACTTTCTCCGGCCGATTGCTGGCGAACGCGGCGGCGGTTGGCTGATCCGAGCCCGGAATCGGAACGGGCTCGGTGAGAGCTTCGAATTGGCATAGGTTACGATATATTTCGGTTCGATGAAAAATCCGGCGACGGTGGGTTGCCGGTGACGGCGATGGCGGCGGCGGCGCTCCGGCCGGCCGGCCGCCGGAAAAATTCAGGGAAGAGAGAGAGGGAGGAGAATATCATTTTACCTTGGGTAAATCTTTGTCCAAAGTGTGTAATTTTTCTCAACAGATGTGTATTATCTCAATTTCTCAATTTTCGTCAATTGGGCCTAACTTGGATCTCGGGTCTCCGATTAGCCCGATTCTCGCTTCCTTTTCTTCGTCTTTTGATCGCGATCGTTCTCATATCATAAATTCTATGTTTTCATTTCAATTATACTTTCGATTAAAATACACAAGCTCTCTGAATTAACTACGTTTTCGATAAATTAAAACGTACGATCGATAAATTAAATCATGAAATTACAAATAAAATAAATATACAGAAATTTTACCATCTAAGCAGTTAAAAATAAAATTATCAGTTGAAAATTGGAGTAAAATTACCAGTTGAAAAATAAAATTACCAGTTTATGGATAATCGTTGCCATTTCGAAAACACAGGGGGAAGCGATGCAAAATTTCCATAACACAGGGGGTTTCATGCATTTAACCCTTTTTATATAGGTAATGAAGGGTACATATGTCATTTTACACCCTAAAAAGTGAAAAAAAACACAAAAAATTGCATGAAAGGCGCGTGTATAACACTTTCGTTAATATTAACAGAATTGGGGATTTCGGGCTACATTTAGAAAACCATAAGGGAGTTTCGCACATTTTCTAAACCACGAGGGGATTTTATGCCGAATTTTGAAACCACGAGGGGGTTTCGCGCAATTAACCCTTAATATATATGAAGTATACTGATCTCAATTTATATTGGACAAATGGCAGTTTTGTAACTTTTTCCAAAGACTTTATTGTTATATATATTAAAGGGGATGATGGTCCATTTTTTATGATTAATATATAAAGCATGGAAATGTTAATTTGTATTTGTATGAGGTAAATTCCAAAAGTCCACAAAATCAGTAACAAAAAAGTTTATTACACCGATAAATTTTGATGGAAAAGCCAGAAAATATATTTATTTAAATTAAAGACTGTGAATCAAACTAATCAATAACAAAAGTTTATTACCCAATAAATTTTGATTTTGATGTAAAGCTACAAAATATTATTTGAATACTCAACACATTAACTCTTACTAACACCACAGCTCAACACATTGACTCTTACTAACACCACATCTCAACCTTCTTAATTACCAACACTAACACCACATCTCAACCTTCTTACTAACACCACAGCTCAACACATTGACTCTTACTAACACCACATCTCAACCTTCAAAAACTATGATCCTCAACCTGTGCAAATTAAACCAAAATTAAGCATGGTTTTAAATATAATCAATAGGTATGTTTTTGGAACAAAAAAAAAAAAAGAACAAACCTCCAGAAACGAAATTTTGTTCTTGAGAAAGTACTCCTCCACACCTGGTGCAATAACCTACGCATTCGGCATGAAACGTGAGGTGGACACACACTTTACAACCCATAAGTATGCCCCAGAGAGGGTCAATCACCGATTTACATTTCTCACACACCCATTCTCCCTCGTGTTCGTTCACTTTTTAGATTTTTCTTTTTGCGATTCATCCATGGCTATGCAATTTAATTATACTTTGTACTCTAGTATGGGTAGAGAGAGCTGGTATAGTAATTATATAGGAAAATCTCATATAATATTCATGTACATGTAGTAGGTATTATCATATGTCTCATGCCTGGAAATTCTCTTACTATTGCACTCACAAGTTGTATATGCATGTGACTTCGGTTAGAAATTAACCATTTGTTGAAAACTCTTTTTTTTTTTTTTTTTTTGGGGATAAGCATTTAATTTAAACAACTTTTTTTTTTTTTTTTCTGTTGCATGTAGGCAAATCTCATATAATATTCATGTGCATATAGTAGGTATTATCATATATGTCTCATGCCTGGAAATTTTTCTTACTTTTCGACAATGTGACTTTAGTTGGAAATTAATCATTGGCTTGAAAAACTTTTTTTTGTTTTCAGTTGTTGTTGTTGCAGAATTATGAGGACAAAGATATAAATGAAGGGTGGTATAGATTTATCATAAATAAAATTAAAGTGATAAATAATTATATTCATATAATTTACATGAGCGGGTATGTGTGATAGATTTATTTAAATAGAATGAAGTGATAAATAACATTAGTCACGTTCACGTATTCCCAACAGATGAAATTTTGTTCCTGAATTTGGATCGGGCCTTGAGATCCACAGGGCCTTGGATTAAATTGTAATATAAATTATAAACCATACTCATTCATACTCAACACGTCTCATCAAAACAGAATTAGGGTTTTACCAAAAATTGTAAGATTGATCGCGCTTTCAACCTGAAAGAAAGAAAAGCACATTTCCTCTTCCGGACCATGGAATATCCACGAGGAGACCTTTATCATCAGGTTTCTTGAGAATTGTAAAATTTCATAAATATAGTTTTAGATTGTCGGACTTTAATTAAATAGTAAGAATCTTTAATTAGCCTAGGGTTTTGGTGTTGTTAGTAAATGATAAAAATCTGTATTTATTCTATTGTAGTATTTAAAACTCTTTAAGCATTTTAGGCATCGGAGTTGTTAATATTAGTAAGAATCACTAGGTTATTGAGAGTTTGGAGTCTTGGTATATGGTAAGTGGTAACAATCTTTATTCGTTGTACTATTTAATAAATACTTAATTTAGGTATTTGAAATTTTACAGTTGTAATTAATAGGTGTTTAACAGTGAAAATCTTCATTTATTGCGGGTAAAAACTTCATTTATGGCCTTATTATATTGCTTTTGATTTGACTAGGAAGAGAGATGTAAAACGGTTAACCTGTTTATTGGGAATCGTGATTCGGGTTAATTGATCGCAAATCCTTTCTATTTTTGAAATTGGACGATAAAGTAAAATCTTACGGAAAAAACCCTAATCTAGTGAATGATTATACTCTGATTTGAAATTGGAAGATTTGTAGATTCAGAATTAAATTGTTGGCATATGTGCGATATTGTTTGAACTGATTAATAAAATGGGAGTTACAGGCGAAGAGGGGTTTACAATTCAGCAAACAACCATACGTAGAAGATGCTGGTCCTCGAAGGATGTGAGTATTTGCCTACAAGAATCCGTATTCATTTTGGCTAAATAGGTTGATTACATTTTGGAATGAATGTTGATTTTGGGTAAATTATTTTGTTGTCAGAGAGAGCATTCAATTTTCTACATTCTCCGGAGCTGAAATAGCAAAAGCTGCTGAAGTTCAAGTATACCGTGGCGCATACTACGACCGCAATGGAAGGCCTATCGAAAATGGCTTGTTGGACCTTCGTATGGTAATGAAAAATAATTGGCACTTGAACAATTCTTCTTCTTTTTCTTTAGGTCCTCTCACTCGTTAGTTGAACATGCTAACTCTGGACGTGATTTTTATATTTGTTTCCACAGTAATTTGGGTGGCACATATAAAATTCTATCTCTGTTTCATTTTTCTAGATGCGATTTTTTTAATGCATAATAATTTTTCTTCATCTCAGAAAGTGTAATTGAAATTGAGAATTATCTTTTTTGGGAGGGTGAAGGATCGGCGTTCTCCTTAGCTCATATCTTTTCAATACTGTACCATCTTATATGTTGCATTTTTTTTTTACAGGGGCCACAGAAGACAAAGGAGGCACCAACCAAGAATGACCTTTGTAGAACCTGTGGTGGAAACTTTCTGGAATGCCCTGGTCATTGTGGATATTTGCCTCTTGCTCTTCCGGTCTATAATGTTGGATATTTGAGTACCATAGTGAACATATTGAAGTGCATCTGCAAGGTATCAAAGTTTGAGAAATTTTTTCTCCCCGTCGTTTATTAGAAATTCATATCCCTACATAATCTGGAATAGTAGTACAACTGTTCTGTTTTTTTTTTTGGATATAAATACTTTCTCGTGAAGGATGCTTCATATGCTCCAATTATTTTCTGTAAAGAAAATCTGTTTGGACTTAGCATGTTAGAAATATTAGAAATCTTCAAATCCCATAGAATTTTTATTGTTGGTTTTAAGAGGTAAGGGAATTTTGGAGTGATTTGACACTTGACCTGTATCTATATGGGGACTTATCCCCACTATTTCTCTATTAACCGTTTCATCTGATTTAGATTTTATTTTAGTTATTCTAGTAACAAATGATGATTTTGCTAATGTAGTCGTCATCAATGCGATCTTCTAATTTGTTCTTTTGTGTTATCACTCCTACTGCTCTTCATCATCATCAGTATTATATTTAACTCAAAAGATTAGATGTTCTGTATAATTCTTCTGATTTTTAGAGATTCATATCATGATATTTTAATTAAATTTTAATTAACAGAACTGCTCCAGAGTACTCCTTACAGAGAAAGAATGTCAATATTTCCTAAAGAAGATGAGAAAAATGAAAGAGCCTTTGCAGAAGAAAGAGACAGTGAAAGAAATAGTGAAGAAGTGTAATGCCAAGGCTGCAAGTAGGAGAGTTGTCGATTGTTCCAGATGTAGTTATAAAAATGGTTAGGCACTCTGCCTTGTAGAAATTTCCTTATTAATTTTTCTAATCTGTTTAATTAACTGAAATCTGTGTTTGTTTTTAAAATAAACTATTTATGAATAACTACCTCTCAAGATGTGATACTAATCATTTCTAATTTACTCAGCTTTTGGAGTCAAGATTTTAAATTATAGTATGATGTTATTTGGTCATAAAGCTAATCGTCACTTGTAAGAACCATGAATATCTTGATGTTGAATCTCAAGGATGATTAATGTGAAAAGTTCAAAAGTGAATCCATCTCAAAATTGGAACATCAAGTTGTGTTTGGGGATGGAGTATGTTCAATATTGATTCGAAAACCAAACACATGGCTTGAGTATTCTGCTAGTTTGGGGTATGACTGATGCTCTTGAAGCAGCTTCCATCAATGATGATCTAGCTTTGTGCTTTGGGAGTTCCGCAACTTGATTTTAAGCTCACCATGAAATAGCTAGATGACAGAAGTGTCATGATGTTTTAGTTTACGTTAGCATTAGGCCATTAGTGTCGGATTTCGTAATCAGGATTTATTTTTTTTCAATTTTTTGTCAAGATCTGGATTTAGTTCTACAACTTAATTTTTTCTCATTAGCATGTGTAGGATCGAACTATTGATGGGAAAATATCGATGTTTGATGCTCTATTTGTTTTTTTTTTGAAGTATATTTACCATCCTTTTTTAAGGAAGTTTTCACAAAGGCTGTGGGATAACACTTCAAAATATTTTACGCCTTCTAGTGCTTAATTTCTGAAAAATCTCCACAGTAATATTTATTGTTATTAGTATTGAATAGTATTTTTTTATATATAAATGTCCAGCTAAGATCTGTGTGTGTGGTAGACACAATGACTGCTAGAAAAAAAAAAGTAAGAAAAGAAGAAAATATATTTCATATTTGTTTTCATAGAAGAACTATGTGAAATATTCTTATTCCGAGACGAGCGGAAATCTAGAGGAGCTCTAGATAATGTTTGCTCGATGTCATAAAAGGTCTTGTATGATGTTTGTTTGGTGGTTGACTGTTGTTTATTTGGTTTCAAATCATGGTTGCTTGCTGAATGTAATTTAAGTTATTTTTTAAGTTCTCTTCTTCTGCTCTAGCTATCTCTCTCAAAAAAAAAAAAAAAAAAAACTGTTTCTTTTAGGTATGGTTAAAAGGTCAAGTTTGAAGATCCAACATGATCGTGTGAGAGACGACTTCAAAGGAAATGTTAATTTTTCAGCACCCCTTGATCCTAAAATGGTCTATCAGCTACTGAGGAATATGCGGGATGAGGTACTCCCTTCCATCCATTTCTTGATTTTGGTATAGTTTGAAGAAATTTTGAGACTTGACTACGATCATTTGTAAACTTATGTCTTCTTACGTTTCTTTTTCTTATATTTTTATCTTACTTGATTAATGTTTGCTTTTCTTCTTTTTTATTTTTATTCAGGATTGTGAGTTACTTTATCTAAATGATAGACCTGAGAACTTTGTTATCACCAATGTTCTTGTTCCACCAACTGCCATACGACCTTCAGTTCGTGTGGATGGAACACATAGGTAATCCTGAATTTGAACATACACTTTTCTCTTCCTATTTGTCGTAGCAGACAAATCATTGGTTCTCTTTATGTTTGTACTTGGTTGAAATTCTCAAAAATTTTAAATAATGTTGAACTTAGTTTAGAAGATTGGAAACATTTTTAGGATAAAGTTAGAAAGCATGAGTTTGAAATGAATGATATGCGTGGCTAATGACTATTTTTACATAAGTCCATCATTGTGCAGTCAGATATTTGAGATATGAGATAATATAAGAGGCAAGGAGATCAGTGACTTTTGTTCCCAGAGTTCATTGACTGTTGTGTCTTGAATTTCATTATTGCAGCATGTTGTGGAAGGGAAATAATAGAATGCAGATACTTGTGTGATGTTAGGTGATAATTACTTTATGTTGTTCCTTTCAAGTCTAAGTTCAAGGGTTAATTTCACAAACAATATGAACTGGAAAATGTATAGAGCTTCTCGTGAAACCTAGGAAAAGAATCAGTGGTAATTGATACAGTTAAAGGTAAATAATTTGGAAATTTAAGCGCAGAATTCATTCTACACTTCACTTTTATATGCATAAATACAGCATCTAGACATACAGCAGTCACCCTCCCTTCTCAGTTCCTTCTTGAATGAATAAGATCAAAAGAGCTTGTCTTTTGCCTTTCGTGGATTCAACTTGCATAAGTCAAAGTTGAAAATTTTGGCACGACAAGAGCTGCAGGCTGAAGACTTTTGACTAAAAAAATGCATATTGAATAATTTATTTTACAGCTTCGTCATGCTTCAAGTTGTGTCAGTGTAACCTGGTTATGATGTTGATCTATAAGCGGATCTGATCCTATGTTAGGAGTCCATCTTTGGATTTTGGGGTTTCGGATTGAAGGTCTGTTTGACTTCTCTGGATCGCCTAATAGTAGTATTTAGAAAAGCTTTCGTCCCTTCTCCCATTTCATGATACTTTCTTAAAATTCGGAGCAGCTTATGATCCAAGTCTCAACTCTTAAGTGGTATCTAATGAATGATAGATTACTATAAAACACCTGATGAGTGCTTCTCAATTGATCTTTTCCTTTTGCCTCTTGGTTATGTTGCAGCAATGATACTATGAGTTAGAATTGAGAACAATTGATTGTTTGAAGTTTGGATGAGCTGCATAGGTCTCCTTGGTCAAGGCTGAGGAAGCCTACTGTATTCACTTGGTTTATCTTATTCTTTTTCCCATGCTTTTGTTTTTGGCTGGTGCAGTAATGTGAATGACATCACAGAGAGGCTAAAACAAATCATCCAGGCAAATTCTGCTCTTCACGAGGATTTATTGCAACCAAAACTTCAATACAGAAGCCTGGTATGGTATTGTTTTGCTTTACTTTCTTGTTGCAACCAAATTCTCTTCTTACAAAGTTTTTTCTTAAATCGTTGGCTTAGGCTTCCTGGGAAATTTTGCAATATGAGGTCGCACAATATATCAACAGTAATACCCCTGGTGTGCCACAGAACTTTTCAGCCAAGTCATTGGCTGGTCTTGTTCAGCGCCTCAAGGGAAAGCAGGGAAGGTTTCGTGGAAATTTATCCGGGAAGCGTGTAGAGTATACTGGCAGGACTGTTATATCTCCTGACCCTAATTTGAAAATTTCTGAGGTCAAGTTATATTCTTTTCCAATTTAAGTTGCTTCACTCACTTTGTTTTGACAGGTTTCTTTAAGTGCAGGTCGCTATTCCAATTTTAATGGCTCAGATTTTAACTTTTCCGGAGCGTGTTACACATCATAACATAGAGAAATTGCGGCAATGTGTTCGTAATGGCCGCTACAAATATCCTGGTGCTAACTTGATAAGGCACCCTGATGGTACAAAGATGTAAGTGTTCATTCTGCAGGTTTCTCCTTTTTTTTTTTTTTTAAATGTGTGTGAGAGAGGCTTTTTTTCCCTTTTTTTGTCCTCAACTCTTAATTATGGTTTATTTATTGTGTCACAGAATGTTACAAATTTCTAAAAGAAAACATCTCGCTGATGAGTTGAAGTATGGTTATGTTGTGGAACGTCACATTGAAGATGGAGATATTGTCCTGTTCAACCGACAACCAAGTTTGCATCGGATGTCAATCATGTGCCACCAGGTACCTGCCGCATATGAAGCACATGATAGAATAACTATAAGATTTTATCGGTGGGTTCATTGTGTATTTGTTTTCTTCAGGCAAGGATAATGCCTTGGCGCACCCTGAGATTCAATGAGTCAGTTTGCAACCCATACAATGCAGACTTTGACGGTGATGAAATGAATTTGCATGTACCGCAAACGGAAGAGGCCCGTACTGAAGCTCTTATGCTAATGGGGGTAAATCATACCTTTAATTTTTTTTATTATTATTATTTTTCCTTGATTTGGCTTCAGCTACTGTTGGTGTGTCTTATGGTCAGCCCTACTAGTTTGGTATGTACTATTTGATTGTGTTCATAAAACCTGCCTTATTGTATTCATTAGTGTCTTTGGATAAAAAACATATTATGAGTGGAGTTGAGATGACCTTTTGATCCTCATCCTCTAAATTTGTCTTCTTCATTTATGAGCAAGGACAGCACATTATTGTATATTCTTCAGAGATACCAAATGAAGCACTTTTAAGAAAATGAGCTCCTGTTACATATCGAAATTGATTTAAGCCAAGGAGTTTTAGTGGACTTCTGATTTCTGGAATGTTTTGGTTAAGTGGTAATTGATAGCATTGCATCCAGAGAATTGTCCTATTTCATGTTATTTTAAATTCGGATCAATAATCTTGATGTCTTCATCCTACTACTTTAAGGCACAGTTCTATGTATGAATTTGTCATAATTAAATAAATCTCAAATAGGGATATATCAATAATCTTGATGTCTTCATCCTCCTACTATAAGGCACAGTTCTATTTATGAATTTGTCATAATTAAATAATCTCAAATAGGGATATATACATGTAGATGAATGAAATGTAAACTGTATTAATCAGGATTGTTGAAGGTATTTGTGTTTAATAGCCTAGTTACTTATGTATTGCTGGTTCTATATGAATTTGTTGCTCACACTGCTGCAGGTACAGAGCAATTTGTGCACCCCAAAAAATGGAGAAATCTTGGTTGCTTCTACCCAGGATTTTTTAACATCATCTTATCTTGTAACAAGAAAGGATACCTTTTATGATCGCTCGTCCTTTTCACTTATGTGTTCATATCTCAGTGATGCAATGGAGCCAATTGATTTGCCAACACCAGCATTAATGAAGGTGAGTTTATTCTACTGCTAAAATGTTGTTTGTCACTGCTAGTCTGTGGACTATGTATTTGTGTTCTTCTAGTTGCTTTTTTCTGTATTCTTAGTGCAACTGACCTCCTGCACTTCCTATCTTTCTTTCTTTTTTCTACTCTGTATTAGGTTGCAAAACAGTCATACAATTTGTGTCAGATTGATATTGCATTCCTGATATGCAGTGAATGCAATCTGGTTTTGTGCTTCACTTGTCTTATATAGTTTGTTGGTCTTTGACAGGTCTGATACAATTTTCCTTCTTATGATGTGTGTGTATATCTTATTGATTTTTAACTCTTGGTGTGTGTTGGTTTATCTTAATATCGGCACAAAGACGTTTATTTCTTACTTATCTCTTTTTCTACTTTGGGTGGACAAAAGCTAAAAAATAGGTTCAGGTACCTCACTAGTTCTCACCTTTTGCTGTAGTCTGGGCCTACATGATGAATTCACTTGGTATCTTTATAGTTGGTCAACTGATGGTGTTGGCCCATTCCCAATTTTTGTGTTGTAGATATACTTACACACAATGGACTTCTATTATGTCATTGGAACTTAGTCATGAATTAGCATCGATACTGCTTATAGCTAGGTGCTATTCATATTAGAAGAACTATCACGGCTACAATCTTTGTTTTGTGAATATGATAAACATGACAGTCAAGAGTCCTCTAGCATATTTTCTTGCTATGCAAGCACATAGTTTCTTCCTCACTCCTTTCTGACGTGGCTGATGTTCATGGGCCACTTTATTCTGTACGCCAGAAATGTGCTCATTTGGTATTTTATTTTATATAAATAATTGATGTCTCTGATTGTATCTTTTTTCTTTGTAGCCAGTGGAGCTTTGGACTGGTAAACAGTTGTTTAGTGTGCTACTGCGTCCTCATGCGAAGATGAGAGTATATGTAAATCTTTCTGTAGCAGAAAAGAAATATACAAATTCTAAAGAGACAATGTGCCCGAAGGATGGATTTGTGTATATTCATAATAGTGAGCTTATCAGTGGGCAACTTGGAAAGGCTACATTAGGTGAGTGTCCTTCATATGTTTTGCAATTTGTCTGAATGACAGTTTTAGATGCCTCTCTTTTCCTGGTTGGGCATTTCTACCAACCATTTTGTAAAATATAAGAGGTTTATCAGGAACTTGTCTCTTCAACTATGTATTTGCTCTTTGAGCTCAGGACACCTAGTCTTGGTATAATTGTAGCTGTTGAAGACACTCTAAATTTTCATCCTCTTTTTGTTAGGCAAGTTCTGTGCAATTTTCATCTTTAACGCAGTTTTATTTGAACATACACACTAAAGGCCTCTGAATTAGTACCATAGTTGATTATGGTGACTAATGGTTTTATTATTAATTTTTTTAACCTGAAATTTTCCATTATGTTGGCCTTTTTTTGGCTTTCTCTTTACGAATTCTTTTGCCTTTTTGTTTTTGTTTTATTTTTATTCAACTTCATTTTATTTACTTCTAAAAGAATAAAATTGTACTCCTTCATTTTTTAATATTTATCAAAAATAAAAAAATAGTTTCGATATTTTTCCTTATAATGTAATATCCTATTTATTTAACATATGTTTAAATATAAATTTATTTCCAAAATTATAATATTCAAGTTAAATTAAGTTAAAATTAGGATCGAATATTTAGTGTATAGTGGGACTCATAAATAATTTATTTTGATTTGATGGAATGTGGGTATGTATTTAAATGGATGGAATGTTGATGTCGGGGAGAGATGGTGTAGTTGGTTATTAAATAAATTGATTTTGGATTTAAAGGAGTGTGGATGCTCTAATTGGTCAATGCTGAAGTTTGTGGAGTCATCTAGAGCATAGAAACACAGTCTTTTCTTTTCCTAAGAATTTTTATGATTTAAGCCGTTAAGTGCTCTGTATGAATTTCATTGTTTAGGTTATATATTATTTCACATATGATCTTATCATTCTTGTTCTTCAGATCTTTTCTGACAAACTTCCACTTCATTGTATTGGTGAAGTTCTTTGGTCTAAACTGTATCTAAAAAGTACCAAAAAATGTACACCGCATGGAAATTTCTGTATTATAGTTTCAAAATTTTCTGTGGACATTATGCTTAATAGCCTTAAAAACAACGAGATGCAATCAAGGTAGTTAGTCTGATAATATGCAATTTTAAAAATATTGGAGTGATTTGTCTTGTCTTTCTGGTGTGAGCTAATATTCTTATGCATCCAATATGATGACAGGAAATGGGAATAAGGATGGTCTGTACTCCGTTCTTCTGAGAGATTACGGTTCACATGCTGCTGCAACTTGCATGAATCGCTTGGCAAAGTTTAGGTGAGTTCATATCAGCTGTAATTAACTGGATCAACTATGACATTTTGCATATATTTGCCCTAAAATGACATAATATTCTTTAACTTTGATAGTTAGCTCGTAGGTGAATTTGTAATTTTCTTAGGTCTTGGTCACTGTTTTGTGTAATTTTGGAATAGATTTGAGTTTATTTCCTTAATTATGGTCATTCTCTTCATCAGAATGTATCGGCCTGCAATGTTGAACAGTTGCCTGGTTAAATAAGGATTTCATGTAACGGCCTTCTTAGGTGATGCAACCAGAATTCAGTTCTATTTAAAACCTTGAGGGTTTTTGTTTACAATTTTTAAATTTCTTATCAGGTTTTCTTTAGCAAGTTTGAAGAAGAAGACTCTTCATTTTGACCAAGTCTTAGATGACTGTCATTGCACATGAATTTTATGCGCAGACGGGTTTCTTGTTTCTTTTTTCTTTTTCTTTTTCTATTTTTTGGAAACTCTTAAAGACAAATATCATTCTTGTGGGAGTACATTAGTTTTCAGTTGTTTTCTGAAACTGGTAGTATCTCTTCTCTACATGGCCATTGAGACTAAGGTGTGATGCCTGTTGCTTTATAAAATTCAGCAGTTGTAGAATCATTAAAAAGAAGGAAATACTTAAAAGTGTAATAGTTAGTGGAAGCGTCACCACCAAGAATGGCCGATGGATTGGCACAGCTATCATTCTTACAAAGGGAACTGTTTCGTTGTAAATTGACATTAAACTTTTTTTTTCGTGAACTTACCCAGAACAATTGCATCAGTCGTCATATGCTTTTGCTTAATACTTTTAATCTCTTACAACTTTTATTTCTCCTGTATAACTTTTACCTTGAGGAAGCTGTGGTATCTCTCAAAGATTCAGCTAAATACTGATGAATAGTTCTCATATCCCTAACCATATTCATTTTTGAGTTTTAAACCACTCGAATGACAAAAAAAAATTGTATGCAGCTGATTCCAAATACAATTTTGGACCAGAGTATATAAATCAAAGTGACGTAATCTTTCAAACTGTTTGGAATGCTGGAAATTTGGTTGATTTCAGCAAAATATTAGTGGTGACTCTGGTTAATACAGGTTCTTGGATCTTTAGCAAGTAGGTTGTTTCTGCATCATCAAAGTTTGTGTTGCATCTACAGCAGGTTTGGTAAAGGAGAGAACAATAAGAATAAAGATTCTGCAATACTTTATGGAAGTATAACCAATAATCTCTGAGAAAGCACACCAGAATATTTCTGCAGTTCCTTTCTTGCCTACACAAATCAACGGGTGATCAAGTATCTCATCGGCTGCTAACAAAAAAATCAAATGACAGGTGGATGGAAGATTAATTGGTTGAGTTGAACTTCAGTATAAACTTAAGAACAGGGTGTATGTATGATTTAAGAATGAGCCTCTTAACTTGTGGATTAAAATGTGCATTCGACTGTTGATTTCTTTCATTAATGTGTTCATGCACTCTTGCTCTCTCCGAAGGAAGAAAAGAAGCTGAATTTAGTTTTGATTGTATTTTTCTTATAGTGCTCGATGGATAGGAAATCATGGATTTTCGATTGGGATTGCTGATGTTCTGCCTGGGGATGCATTGGATGAGGAAAAAAAGGCAACAATTGATAAGGAGTATGGCCTTTGTACCAATTATATAAAGAGTTACACATCTGGAAGTCTGGAGCTGCTACCAGGCTGCAATAAAGATGAGACTCTTGAAACCAAGATAACTGAAACCCTAAATAATATCCGTGAAACAACTGGCAGTGTAAGATGCTATTTCTTTTCTAAGCGTTATGACTATTGACTTTTGGTGTCCAGTTAAATGAATGCTGAAAATTTGCATTCTGGCTATACAACTCGAGCCTGCTGGCATATATTTTGCTCTATGAGTCCAGGAATCAATATATAATATTACAGATTTACCTTGTCTGCTTGCTGAAAATTTATGCCCCTTTCCACGTCTTTGCCTCTGGTACTCCTGACTCATTTCCACATGCTTCTGTTGGGTTCATAAATTTAACTTCATAGTTAAATTTCTTTTTTCAGTCCTTAGTTGTTTAACATCTGAAACTGTGATTCTAAGGAATTTATGACTCGTTTTGCTGAAATTAGAAAATTGGGAGAAAGAAGTGAGTAGTTCAGTATTTGGACAAAGATATATTTATAGCTGTGATGGATACAGTTGAAGCATAAAATGTAATTTGTGTTACTGTCTGCTGGGTCTAGGTTTGTTTGGTTGGATTCAGATGAAGCATAACTGTAGTTTGTATATGCTGTTACTGTCTTGGTTATTTTTATATTATGCATTATCGAACCATTGCATGATTGTTTTAGCTCCCAATGTGTAGGACATAGGAGTGCCCTCTCCAGTGTTATTTCTACGTGTTCTCTGATAGATGCTGAATACTGAATGGGAAATGTGAGGTGATAAGCTCCTCCTGATCTTTGAATTTTGTGCTTCTGTTTGTTTGAAGTTTGAACAGTGAGATTATGTTATGAAAAACTCCCAATAGCTGGTCTATTTAATTAATAATTATTCATCTTCTGCTGCTGAGAACTTATTCCTGGTCCCTTCTTGTTTGGTTGGTGATTTGACGTGCTTTGTACGGTATCTGAACATTAGAGACTTAACTTGACCCAGGACAGGGTGACCTGTAAGTGAAAGGTCTTGAATATTTTTTGTTTTTATGTTGTAATTTTCATCTATTATTTCTGGTGCTAACATATTTCACAATTGAGTTCATAGATTTGTGATGATATAGTGCTTGGCAATTTTGTCATTCTTTTTTGTGATTTCTCCATATCTGCAGCTTCCTCATATTGCCAAGTTCTTGTTTTTCTCTTTACATTTCTTACCATATACTTTTTTGCATGTTATTGTAATGGAATAGACTGGTTGCTGCTCTCGTTTGTGTTAAAATCTGCAGTATTACAATCTTCATAGAAAATTGTTTACCACTGTATTTGTATTTTAGATGGACATAACTGATGGGACAATCATTATCTGAAATTGTTATGTTAGGTATGTATGAGGACTTTAAATTGGAGGAATAGCCCTCTTATTATGTCCGAGTGTGGTTCCAAAGGATCTCCAATTAATATCTGCCAGATGATTGCATGCCTGGGTCAGCAATCTGTTGGAGGTCGTAGAGCTCCAAATGGATTTGTTGATCGAACGCTGCCTCATTTTAAAAGAGAGGCAAAGGACCCAGATGTATGTTACTACTCTCTCACTGTTATATTTAATAAATATTGTGTGCTTTCTGGCAGTACAAATTGTTGCACTAGAGTTGACTGATATGTTTTATCAAAGAGTACCACTATATGAGTGACTTGTCGGGGCCGAGGGATTATTAAATATAGACCCCACACGTTTCTACTACATTTATAAATCGAACAGAAAAAATTTCAGATAACAAAAAAAGCCCAAGGAAGAGTTATGTAACTCCTTGAAGTCCTTGGACTCGAGGACTTTGGCCATTTAAGGCAATCTAAAATCGTCTCTTAACTTTCAACCTTTGCATACCTTAGTAATCCTCATCAAAAGATGGACTACATTAGAAACGAGTATGTTGATAAGCTTTTAATTCTATATATTTTTTGACCGCTCAATCTGCTCTCAGATTTTATATTCTTTTTAATTATAAACCTAATCTATATATATATATATATATATATATATATATATATATAAAAGAGCATACAAGCTAAAGCTACATGCCCAGGGATTTAGTTTTAAGAATTGACTTGTCTAAAAGGAATAAACTGCTTTAGGACTATGCTTAGATAAAGTGCATACTTTAGTGACTGCATTAATTCATCTTACATGCTTTATGATGTACCTCAGACTACAGTGATGCACATCTTCATGTATGTATTTACTTGTCCGTTTTCGCTGCTAACCTGTCATTTTTATTTGTTGGAAAAGAACTGGAACTGGAATATCATTAATGTTGAAACTTAAGAGTACGACTAACTCTTGGGTACTAATCGGGCCATGTTGAGATCTCAATGACGTCATTGAAGTATCTTAAATTTTCTATATACTTCATTCTATGGATACTAGAAAATTAAGATGAGAAAATATACAAGGGAGAACCATATCAAATACTTAAAACAATTAGGGGGTGTTTGGACTGGACTTGGTACATCCGGATTTTGGATGGACTCAGTCCAGTCCATGTTTGGACAAGGATTGCAAAATCCTACTTTTTCTACAACTCCCAATAAAAACATCAACTTTTTACAATTCTCAATAAAAACATCTACTTTTTCTACAACTCCCAACAAAAAACATCTACTTTTTCTACAATTCCCTATGTGAAAATGACATCTTAACTATAATTCTATTCAAAATTCAAACTCACAAAATCCTTCTCAAGCCAAAATCCAGATTTGCTCAAGCCACCTTAAGTCCAGTCCAAACATCCCCTTACATATTTGCATTATCTAACTGTATTCTTATCCAATGATGCTGAACTTTAGCATTTGCTGATGTATTTGGATAAGTTAACTTTCATGTGTTTAATTGAAACTCTCATCTCAAAAAGTATGTCATATTCCTACCTTGCTAAATTTCATCTTTATATTTTATTACCAGGCTAAAGGCTTTGTTCAGAATTCCTTTTATACCGGTTTATCTGCGACTGAGTTCTTTTTCCACACCATGGGGGGAAGGGAAGGCCTTGTGGATACAGCGGTATGTATGGTTTCTATAATTCAGATATTCTTTTTTTTATTGTCCCCTTACAGTTTGCGTGAATTTGCAAACAAATTGTGTGGGAGAAGCACTTTCTTCTCTTTGCTATTCTTCCTTACTCTTTTTTTGTTCTTTGTTTCCTTTGCTGTGATTATTTCCTCGGAACTTTTGGAATTTCATAAAAAAAAAATCCATCATATTTATGTAATGACTCTGTAGCCAGCCATTTCTAATGACATAATCATGAAAGAAGTTTTTGTGGGCAGTAAAGCAGGGAGGTCAATCTGTATCAGAATGTTTATCTCAAAGAAAGCTGCAACATTAATTCTTGTGCAGTCTCTCCACTAATCTGAACAATGTGGTTCTTTTTCTCTTTTTTTTTTTCTCTAACCTGATGGTTATTATCATGGATGCATGATGTTGTGTGCTTAAATTGAAATAGAATGCAGATGTTCTGGTCACTCCAAAATCTTTTGTTTTGAAATTTATTTGCTCATGGATATGCTTTGATGACCATGATTGTTGGTGGCCCATTTCTAAGTTTCTCCCATCAGATCATCGATTTTCAAAACTGCTAAGTTTTGCTTTATAAATGGACGGGGATTTGGTTCCGCGATGAGATAAATTCTGTTCACACTGGTCGCTTTTCTGAATAGAAGTTTCAAACTGACTTTGGAAGAACTATTAGACTCAATGTTAATGGATTAGTGATATTTTCCATCAGACAACCCCAGTTTTTATCCAACTGTAAATCATACTCAAATAAGTATCCACATATTTGGAGTGGACTGATGAATTTTGTTTCTCACCTATTTTTGGTAAGAGTGTCCTTTGCTCCAATGTGAAATACAATGATAGGCTATATAGTTGGACATGAGAATATTTGTACTTTTTTACCAGTGGATTTGCTTTTGATATGAGATGGCCAATTTAGTTGGTAATGCAAGTTTATCTTATCCATAATCTATTTTTGTCACAAACTTATTGACATAATCTATTTTCCACTGTCCAAATCATATCTATATCTTTTCAGTTGTCCGATTTTTTGTTGCTTGACAAGCAGCAATTCTTGTAGCCATTTTCTGATTCACCTGATTTACATTTATTCTCACCATCTCTCTGTTTACATACAATTTGTGTTTCTTTAACTTATTCTGCTGGTCACATGCTATGTTTCTGTATGGCCCCAATTCTTATGCAAGTATGCCACAACCAACATATCCTTTGCTGTTGAATATAGTGCTGTGTGGAGAATATTCTCAAAACATAGAGTGTGCGGAATATTCTTAAAATTGTGTGGAGAATAGTGGAGCATAAAGCAATTGATCTTTTGTCATTTGTTTCAAGAGCTGACAAAAAGTAATGCAACTATTTGCATGAATTTCATCTTTCCTTGAAGATATAAATTTCGTACTTATTTGTAGAAATCACCACTTGCTTATTTTCTCTGTATTTCTTGCATATATTTACTTTTTTTTATTTCTTTGGTTGCTATATCCAAATTTATGTCATTTAGTGGGTATCATTGTACTTTTTTATTCCTTTCTCAATCTTTCCTGATAATTCAACCCAAGGGAGATTTAGAACTGCCTTTTATGTAACAGGTCAAAACTGCCGAGACAGGGTATATGTCTCGAAGACTCATTAAAGCTTTGGAGGACCTAGCAGTCAACTATGATTATACAGTGAGAAATTCCAGTGCTTGTATTATTCAGTTTATGTATGGGGGTGATGGCATGGATCCTGCACAGATGGAAGAGAAAAGTGGGCTTCCACTGAACTTTGAAAGATTATTTATCAAAGCCAAGGTATTGGAGTCTTCCTTTTCTTCATTCATCTTTTGAAAATTCTTTTAACTTCATCAATCTAGCCGAAGCTTTTATTCTACTTTATGTTATGTTTTGACAGGCCACATGCCCTGCGATGGAGCAAAAAAGTTTAACTATTGAACAAATTAAGCAAACGGTAGATGAGATAATTGAGAAAAGGCTCTTAAAGTCAATGGTGACTCCTGAAGGGGGCTTCTCGCAGTCGTTACCTTCTTTTTCAGATAAACCATCTAAAGAGGGATGCTTGGAGGCTTATGCTAACTCGTTAAGAAATTTTATTGAGAAGAAATATCCTAGCTCACTTCTTAAGCTGAAATTAGATGAAGGGCAACTTTCTGGAGAAGATCGGGGTTATCTTGAAAATGTTGCTTCAAATATATCTGGGATTACCAGGCAACAACTAGTGGTAATTTTCTTGTCTATGTATTCCCACAGCATTCTCACATATGCTTGAATGCAGCTAGTTGCTTTTTGATTTTACTGATAACAACTAACACAATATAGCAGCATAACTTTATTTATTGTTTTGGTTATCATTTTTATGAATTATTGCTATCAACTATTCTAGTGATAATTTCGAAACTCTCTTTCCTTTTTTCGCCCCCATGTCCCCCGTGGCCTCTAGTTTCATTTCTTCATTAAATCTTATCTCTTGAGGGTTGCCACTCTTGCTTGACCTGTGGACAGGATACTTGAGCTTGTTATTAGGACATTATATTACATAAACTTTTGTCTTTTTTTTTTTTGCAGCATTTTTTTTATATCTAAACAGGATTATTTGGATTTTGATGTGACATTCCTGTTAGACTTGTCCGACACAGTTAATGTGGTTGAACTGGCAAATGTGAAATTATTATGCCTCAGAGAGAGAGAGAGATGGCTGGAAACACACAGATCGTACTTTTTCTCCATTTCTGAAAAATTCTGTAGATGGATCAAAATGTGTTTTAATTTGATATTTTATAATATGTTGACTATGTAATGCCTCTAATCAATCTGATTCTTTTTCTTTTTTAATTATGACGGTGCTTCATGAGGACACAAAAGTTATGTTTCTTTGGTTCTGGTCTTCATAATATTAATCAACAAATGCCTATTCATTTGCATAAAATACTCTTTTATGTAATTTATATTCTTATTTATTAACGACACTAGGACTGCGGTATGCATTCTATCTTGCTGCAGATATGTTCAGAATTTTGGTAAGGAACCCAATGTTGGGTTCCTACTTAACCTAGACATTGTTGTAATTCGGTATCTTACCAGAGTACTTCCTCAATTATTGTTTTAGGTATTCTTAGAAACCTGCATCTCTCGTTACCATTCCAAGAAAATTGAAGCTGGGACTGCAGTAGGTATTATTGGAGCTCAGAGTATAGGAGAGCCTGGAACACAAATGACATTGAAAACTTTTCACTTTGCTGGAGTTGCAAGCATGAGTATCCTAAATATGATGCTCTCCTTATGTTTATTTAGTTATTGTTTTCCATTTTAGTTGGGAGCTTCTGTTATGTTTCAACTTAAATCTTGTATTAGATGTTACCCTTGGAGTTCCTCGGATAATAGAAATCATCAATGCTGCTAAAGTAATCAAAACGCCAATTATTACTACAGTACTGCAGTGTGACAACAATGACATAATAGCTAAAATAGTGCGGGGACGTATTGAGAAAACACTTCTGGAGCAGGTAACCCTCAATCCCTCATCCATTGGAATTAATGATTGTGCATAGGGTTCTCTTGGTACCTGTTATAATTTCTGGTTTACCGACTTTTGATGTGTTTAAACAGATGGTAGCCACATATTCTAATACTTTTTTTCTGTAAGAATGAAATACTTGGTCTTCATATCTAAACTCGGCCTGCTATTAAAGTACTTATTTACTGATTCAGATTTTCTTCTGATAATTTTTAGTAGGTTTAAACTTGGCTTTCGGGCACCAAAATTGTTCTATGAGATGCTCTTTGGAAATATGCATTTGCACAGTACTAAAGTTGATGTTTCATCTCAGCCATCTCTTTGTTCTGTAGGTAGCGAAAAGAATAAGCACTTCACAAGCATCAAGATCGGCATCCATTACTATAAAACTTGACATGAAAATAATACAAGGTGCACAACTATCTATTGATGCTCATACAGTAAAAGATTCAATTCTACAGACGAAGAAAATGAAACTGAAGGAGCAGGTGCAGTTTACTGAATAATTTCTTTTCATATGTGCGTGTCTCTTCAGGCATGCCCTTCTGTTTAGGGTGCTTATGTTTAAATCGTTGCTCTAATCAGTGATACTACTTCATGTTTGCTGCAGCAAGTTAAAGTATTACATCCTGGGAAACTGGAAGTTATTCTGCAGGCTGATAGAAGTAAGCTTCAATTTGAACTACATGAGCTTAAGTATAAGCTCTCCAGAGTTGTAGTGAAGGTGAAACTGATAGATATTAAATTTCTACAAATGTTTTTCCCTTTAATATTGTTTGTGTTTATTGATAGTTTTATCATGACTTGATTCTTTTTCCTTCATTGTCCTTCAATGGATGGCAGGGAATTGATTCTGTTGAACGTGCTATAATAATAAATGAAGCAAAGAGAAATGATCCCGGTCAAAACAAAAGGTTGAAGTTATTGGTTGAGGGGTAAGTTTCAGACTTTCAGCAAAATGTCAAGGATTCTTTATTTTTCGTTTTCTCACTGTAGTTTGAAAATTTTCATCTCATTCTCCACAGAATATTCTATAAAATTAAGCAGTAGACTTTTGAAGCTGTTTTACATGTTTAGTACATATCATTTGTAAGTGACTTTTGGTACAAACTCTCTTGTCAGTTTGTCACTACATAATTTCTTTGAGCATACATATTTCCTTTTCATTTTTCTTTCTATTTCTTTGAGGATACTTAATTCGATTATCAAGTGTCACAAATGATGTATGCCACTACATAATTTTAGAAGCAAATGCACAGCTTTCACACATGGTATATGTGGCTGTGAAAAATCAAATATATTGTATTCTTCTTTACTTGATCACATGAGCTTCTATAGGAATATATATACATGATATTGTAACAACTTGAGTAGATCAGGAACCTATTTTCAGTGAGGAGAAAAGTTTTGTTGAGCTTGCTTATAATTTTCATTGCCTTTTTAATTGGTTGCTTAATTTTTTAATGCGAGGGCAGTTAATAAAAAGTTAAATCTTAACTTCTATTCAGATATGCAGTGAAAACCATGGATGAAAGTACCATTATTCCCATATAAGAGCTAGATATTATGACAGGCAATAATATGAGCATGATGTTTTTACATACAGGACTGGTCTTTTGTCTGTCATGGGGATCGAAGGAGTTGATGGTTGCAAAACTACGAGCAATAACATCCTAGAAGTTCAGCAGACGCTTGGAATTGAAGCTGCAAGGATGAAAATTATTGATGAGATACGGTATACCATGTCAACCCATGGAATGACCATAGACATACGCCACATGATGCTTCTGGCAGATTTGATGACATTTAAGGTTATTTGCTTTTCTTCCAATTAAGGAATTACTTGTTTGCACGAGCTCAGAGAAGTATAATTTGGCAGCATTCTTGCAATTTGTCTTAAAGGAGCTCATTATATAGGTGCTCAAGCAGGGAACAGTAATATAACTGGTCATCATTTATTTTCGAAATTGCTTTACTTTTTATGTTTTACATTTTAATTTTTATTCATTGCTATATAGGATGCAAAATAGTATTTAACATGCTTCATCTATATTTTTACATGATAATTGTCTACAGTTGTTACATCAATTCTAAATTACAGAAGGTTGATAGAGGTGATAGGGCTTTAGTTGTGATTATGAAAATTGAAGAAGTGTGAAAATGTTTCATCAGGATATAACATACTTAATGCTATTCGAAACTTGAGCTAATCTAGCAACCACCAACTTCCTAGGTCTTTTTTTGATCAGGCATTAAGGTCAGGGGTTCCTTCATGTTGCATAGTATGTATAACTGTAATATTAATTATTTATATGAGTTGGACTTAATGATTTACTTATTGGGTTGCTCATTCATATGTGATGACACAATTTCAGGGTAAAGTCTTAGGAATAACCAGACATGGTGTGGAGCAAATGAAAGATAGTGTACTGATGCTTGCTTCATTTGAGAAGACAGCAGATCACCTTTTCAATGCTTCTGCTAATGGGAGAGTGGATAAGATTGAAGGTGTTGGTGAATGCATCATTATGGGAATACCTGCGCTAGCCGGCACTGGAATGCTTAAAGTTAGGCAAAGGTGAGTTATCACTTGCCACAACTCTGTTAAATTGATGTCGAAATTGCTATGTGATTGTTAATATTATGCATATGTGCATTTCTTCTATATTATTTGTTTTGGAAGTTATTACTGTTCATCTCTTTAATTCTAATATATATACTTTGAAATGTTTAATGATTTTGTTATGGGAAACTGGGGAGGGAGGGAGGTAGATTGCATCAAATAATATGTATTTTTGTAGTGTGGGGTGAGTGAAGTATAGTATATATAGAAGACGGGAGTCATATCTCATTCATTTTTCATAATTGGAGTCATATTCTTGCATTCAACACGGTGTAATCAAATCAATAGACGAAATTTCTTTGCTTATCTGAATTTGTATTACAACTATTCTTGTGATTATTTTGAAATTTAACTGATCCATCGTTGTCTCGTCCTTCATTTTTTCAGGGAGCAGCAGCCGGTCGAGTTGGTTTATGGCCCGGAACCAATTATTGGCTGAAATTTTTTGGAAATATTTCATTCCTATTAGTTTTATTGCTTGGTAGCTTATTAGTTGGGATTCTATGTTTGTAATAGAACTACTTTATTGTTCAACTTACATCGAAAAGTTGTCTTATCATTTGCTGAAATTGACTCAAATTGTGCAAAATATGATTCTCTCTCTTGAAATAGACACATTAATTTCTTTGATTTTATTTCCATTATTTTTCTATGTTTCTTTTATAGTCTCACTTAGTTACGAAAATCTTCCTCTACTATTAAATCATATTTTAATTAGGAGTGGGTGACGGCCTGATGGGTAGAAGTCTAATGGTTACTGTTTGTGGGACGGGACGGAACGGGGATTCTCCGTTCCCCGTTGGGATCCGCCCCGAACGGGGCGGGGAATTCTCGAAATGCATCCCGTGGGGATGGGGCGAAAATTCTCCTCGATTGGCGGGGCATTGTATTCCCCGTCTCATTCCCCGTGGGGTCCCGTGAATATTATATATATATATATATTTATTTATTTATATTTAATATAATATAATTCGTGGGGTCCCGTGAATATTATATATATATATATTTATATTTAATATAATATAATTAATTGAAGTATTGAAGAATGATGGAATTTAATGAAGATGTATTAGGATAATTTATTTTCATGTTTTAACTATTTTGATTAAATTGTATTTTCATCTTTTATTCGGATTATGAGTCATTTTTTATGGTTTTGTTGACATTTAATTTATATGTAATTGTATGGATTGTTGTTATGTATTAATTTGTACTTTAAAAAAAAAAGGATGGAGTGGGGAATCCCTACGAGTCGTGGGAGGTGGGGAATTTTCCCCGTTTAATGACGGGGGCGGGGACGGGTGGGGAATTTTTCCCGTTAAGTTGGTGGGGACGGGGATGGGAAATGCTCCCCCGGCCGCGTTGCCATTCCTAGATCAGACTGGTCGGTCCGACCGATTTAATCGCGAATTCCTAGATCAGACTGGCCGGTCAAACCGGTTTAATCGTGAACCGATTATTGGTGTAGTCCCTTTACATACTAAAAATTGGATTGGCGGTTTGACCATATAAAATCGGTTAAGAACCGATTAAACCGGTAATAAAACCAGTTAAACCGGATATATTTTAAATTTTCAACTTTTTTATTAAAAAAAAAATCTTTTCTTTTTTTCGACTATGTAAAATTATTGTATAAAACGGCCTCAATACTATTTTGATTCCAACCAATGTGAGACAAATTTATACATTTTATAATGGGTGACTTCAATGTTGTCTATCAATGTGGGACAAACTCTCACACTTTATTCTACAATTCCTCGTACTTTTTAAGTATTTTTTCAATTGGGACAACTTTTAATTCAAAACTTATATATTTTACACTCTCATAATTTCTTTGTTTTTTTTCCAGGTGGGATAACTTCCTAGTACTAGGGGTGAGCATTTTTCGGTTAAAACCGAAAAACCGAACCGAACCAAACCGAAAAATACAATTCGGTTCGGTTATAAAAATTTCGGTTCGGTTTTCGGTTTTGAATTCCATAAATTTCGATTATTTCGGTTCGGTTCGGTTTTGAGGGGAAAAAAACCGAAATAACCGAATTAAAAAAGAAAAAAAATTAATTATATATTTTATATTTATATTAATGATATATTGTGGGCCTTTAGTAGCCAACTATCTAATTAGTAGCCCAATAAATAGCTCAATTATCTTAGTCCAACTAACACATTATTATTCATTTATAATGTTGAGTGCTCGAGTTTATGTAGTTCGAAATGAAGTGTTATTTGTGGACTATGTTTTAATTAGTTTTTGTTGCAATGTTTCATTGGACTATGTTTGGACTATGTTTCATTTAAGGTTGCAATTGAGCAAGCATGTTAAAAAAAAAAATATTGCACATAAAATTCGGTTATTTTGGTTTAAAACCGAACCGAACCGAATATTTCTGTTCGGTTTTAATTTGGTTTTAAAGCCCTATTCGGTTCGGTTCGGTTTTTAAAAAAAATACAATTCGGTTTTCGGTTTTTTCGGTTCGGTTCGGTTCGGTTACCGAACCGACCGATGCTCTCCCCTACCTAGTACTATATTTTGAATAATTTATTATAGATTAAAAACATATTCATCTTTTAAGAGAACTAGAACACCCGCCGTGCGATGCACGGTTCTAATAATATTTCACATCATTCAATATGTAATGAAAAAATAAATTAGAAAACACATTCACATCACTCAATATGTAATGAAAAAACAAATTAGAGAACACAATAAATATATTATATAGCGGGTTCTAATAATATTTCACATCACTCAATATGTAATGAAAAATAAATTAAAGAACACATTAAATATATTATATATAATATATAAAAAAAGAACGGTTTTTTAAACTAACTCAATATGTAATGAAAAATAAATTAAAGAACACATTAAATATATTATATATAATATATAAAAAAAGAACGGTTTTTTAAACTAAATTCAAATGACTTCAATATATGTAATCAAAATTATAAATGACTCAAGAATATAATACAAACCAAATGTCGATAAACAAAAAAAAACTAATTATATAAATCTGATAACTTCAAGAATCTAATATAAATCATATAAGAAATTAATTGTATCAGTCTGACGACTCAACTCAAACATAAACTCAATTCAAATCACTAACTCAATTCAACTCACCAACTCAATTCAAATCAATTCAACTCAACTCAATTCAACTCACCAACTCAATTCAAATCGCTTGAATATTGTGCAGTTATTTTATGACAATTTACAAATAAATTGAGTTTAAATATTCTAAAAACTCAAATCAGATAACTCCAATATCTTCGTTAAACTGAATAGAGTAATTATATCAATATGATAATCTAATACAATTCAACTCAGATAACTCTTATATATCTTCAATAAACTGAATAGACTAATTATATCAATATAATTATTAATACAACTTAACTCAGATAACTCTTATATTATATTATATATCTTTGATCTGCAATATATCTTCAATATATTATATTATATATCTTCGATCTACAATATATCTTCAATAAACTGAATAGACTAATTATATCAATATGATGATTTAATACAACTCATAACTCCTATATTATATATCTTCGTTCTGCAATATATCTCCCATAAATTGAATAGACTAATTATATCAATATGAGGTTTTCCTAATTATATCAATATGATGATGTAATACAACTCAACTCTGATAACTCCTATATTATATATCTTCGATCTGCAATATATCCCGATAAACTGAATAGACTAATTATATCAAAATGATGCTTTCATACAACTCAACTCTGATAACTCCTATATTATATGATGCTTTAATACAACATAACTGCAGCATATCTTCGATAAATTGAATAGACGTATCAAACTGATAACATGAGTGGTTCCCACAATTATGCTCCAACAAAAAAAAAGAAAATAGAGAAAAAAATCAATGTGATTGAGAGATCTGTCAAGATGGATGTTACTGTAATTAGAAATGTGATAGTACACACCCAACAACTCCAATATATCTTTGATAAACTTAATAGACTAATTGTATTAATTTGATAATATGAGTAGTTCCCACAATTATGCTAACAAAAAATGTAAATAGAGAAAAAAAATCAATGTGATCAAGAGTTCAAATGTTACTGCAATTAGAAATCTCAGATGTTACTGTAATTAGAAATCTGATATCTGATAGTACATACCTAGTAGTTCCACAGCTCCAACAAAAAAAAGAAAATAGAAAAAAAAATCAACAAAAAAAAAGAAAATAGAAAAAAAAAATCAATGTGATCGAAAGATCCGTTGAAATATGTTATTGCAATTGAAAATCTAATAGTACTCATCCAGAATCACGCTCCAAATAAAAATAATAATAATAAGGAATCAGTGTGACCGAGAGAGAAATTGTCATCGAAACAGTTGATTGCAACTGCAACTTGAAATCTGATCGTACTCACCAACAAACTCCAACAAAAAAAAATAGAGAAGAAAATAGATATGAATCAATATGATCGAGAAAGAAATTCGACCGACAAACTCCAACAAAAAAAATAGAGAAGAAAATAGATATGAATCAATATGATCGAGAAAAAAATTCGAGAGAAAGATTGCCGTTGAAACACATGTGACTTTTTCTGAATCTTTAAAAGAAGTTAGAAATTTGTGGAAGAAAATGAATTAGAATTGATAACTGAAAATTAGAGAGATTTAGAGATAGAGTTTCGTATCATGCTTCAACCAAAAAAGAAAATAGAGAAAAAAAATCAATGTGATCGAGAGATCCATTGAAATATGTTATTGTAATTGGAAATCTAATAGTACTCATCCAGAATCACGCTCCAAAAAAAAAAAAAAAAAAAGAATCAGCGTGATTGGGAGAGAAAATTGGAAATCTAATAGTACTCATCCAAAATCACGCTCCAAACAAAAAAAAAAAAATCAGCGTGATCGGGAGAGAAATTGCCATCAAAACAGTTGATTGCAACTCAACTTGAAATCTGATCGTACTCACCGACAAACTCCAACAAAAAAGAATAGAGAAGAAAATAGATATGAATCAGTATGATCGAGAAAGAAATTCGAGAGAGAAAAAAAAAAGAATTAGTGTGATCGAGAGAGAAATTGCCATCAAAGAAGAAAATAGATATAAATCAGTATGATCGAGCAAGAAATTCGAGAGGGAGAGATTGTCGTTGAACAACTGAAAATCTGATAGTTCAGACGAAAGGAAAATTATTCAAGATTAAAAATTCTTCAAGATTAAAATAATAATAATAATGAGTGTGATCAAGAGAGAGATAGAGATTTAGAGATAAAATTTCATACAATGAAAACTGAATTTAAGCGGGGACAATTTTTTCTATAAAATGCATTTAAAAAAATATTTTCTTTTTAGAATTTTTTTAAGCAACAGTTATCAAGTGACTTCTATTATAGATTTAGAGATAGAGTTCGTATAACGAAAACTGAATTTAAGCGGGTACAGTTTTTTCTATAATATACATTTAAAAAAATATTTTATTTTTAGAATTTTTTTAAGAAACGGTTATCAGGTGACTTCTGTTATTATATATATATATATATATATATATATATATATATATAGATTTTGATAAATAAACAATGAGTTTTTTTTTTAATTGAGGAACTATAATTTCGATATTCTATTATACTATATATATGCAAATTTATGTGTTATGTGTTATTTTAAATAATGTTGTAAATTTTATTGAGAAAGATATTGAATTTATCATTATTATTATCACTATTACTAACAAGGTTTTTTTGTATCATCATCATCTACAACTTCATAAAAAATTATATAATATTAAAATTTTATAAAAAAAATATTAAAATTTCTTGAAAACGGTCGGACCTCCCGGTTGAATCTTGAATCATTGCTCAAGCCGAATTGATCACCGATTTGATTCCACAAACACTACTAATAGTGGTACCATTTATGTTTGTTTTTTTTTTTAGCATTTTTTTCCTTCTTAATTTTCTATTCTTTTGTTGCAACTAAAACTAACTAATTGTTTGGATTTTAATTTTTCTGACCAATGATAATATCTGCTTTCTTAAATCTTTTGGTCGATTTTTTTTTCTTTTCACTTATATACCTCTGCTCTAATTTTTTTAATTGCTATACTTAATTAAAAGGCAAAGTAAAATATTTGATATTAAAAAATTACTAAATACAATGAAGTTAATTCAGTGAAGCACCTTGAACCAAATTAAATTTCCTATTACCCGATAAATTTTGATGGAAAGCTACAAAATATATTATTACCCCAATAAATTTTGATTTTGATGTAAAGCTACAAAATATATTATTCAACTACTTAGACTCAAACCAGTATGAGGATGTTAAATAAAACAGGAACACAGAGAAATTTTATTACTCAAATGAAGAACGCACAGCTCAACCTTTGATCCACCTTTCACAACTCAATCTGTACGCTGCAAATAAAAAACAAAATTAACATGGCAATAAGTATGTTTTTGGAACAAATTAATACCGAATTGTATTTGTACATAAAGTGCTCCTCCACAGCCGTCATCATGTAGTCATTATTGTGCATATTTGTGATAACAGATTGGAGTATATATGTTGGGCCGAGAGAAATCAACAAGGATTCAGGCCCAACAAAGATGAATTAGTCCAGTTAGCTCGGCCCATTAGGGTGACAAAGAAACCCATTATGATTAGCCCATTTGGATGACAGACTTGGCACGAGAAGAATTGAAGGCATAATCTTGATTTAGCCATTTTTATTACTTTAGTTGGCATATTTTCGGTTTATCCTTCTTAGTTCTATTTTGCAGCAGGTTAGTGAGTTAGTGGCATATGATCATTATGTATTGATATCTCTTCTTCCTCTATTTTCTTAGAATTTCATTCCTTCACGAACCGGAACGTTTGTCTCTGTTAATCTTTCTTATCAATTTGTCTCTTGCTCTTCCGATTTATAATATTGGATATTTTAATTAACATAATAAACATATTTTAAGATTTTTTAAAGAAGATGAGAAAAACGAGAGATACTTTGAAGAAGAAAAAATAATAAACAAGTGTAACGTTGTCGATTTAAAGACTAGTATGAGGGTGTAGTACTCATGATCCTCAACTAAAATCTTGTCATCAATCTGCAAATTATTTCTTATTTTCTTCTGCCTAATAATGTCTGCTATTTTGAAAATTAACAAGTGAGAAAACAAAATTTTCATTACTTTCACACAACAAAATAATGGGTCACAGTCTGACAACCTTTTTCTTTTTTTTTTTAATTAAGAACAAAATTTTATGTCAATGTATTTTAAGAAAATAGATATTATAATTTATTTGGCACTAAAAATAAGAACTTCACCCATAATTTTGGATTGTGAACTTTTTTTTATTTTAATTAAATAAATCCAAAAGGACCAAAGATAAATAGGACTTTGTCGATCCAATTTTGTGGGTGGAGTGAACAACTCTTACTGTGGTGTAAACATGCTCACCCGGTTCGGTTTGAATCGGAACCGGCCGGTTCGAACCGGCGGTCCGGTTCAAACCGGAACCGGGAACCGTGGAGAATCGGTTCGGTTTCGGTTCCACAAAATACAAATCGCCGGTTCATCCTTTTTTTTTTTTAAAATTGAACGATGCCACGTGGACGGCCCAGATTAAAGAGTCGTTTGTGATCAACGGGTCAGATTAAAGAGCCGTTGAAGTTAAAGTAGTCGTTGAAAACCTGCCGGTTTAAACCGGCGGTTCGAACCGGTTTGAATTGGACAACCAAGATCAAGTGGCCGTTGAAGATCAACGGCCAAGATCATCGAACCGCCAATTTGAACCGGCCGGTACTTTTTTTTTTTTTTTGAATTTTTCATTCCACATCTATAAATACCCTCATTCTACCCTTTGATTTCTACACCAATCTCTCTCTCAATTCTATAATTTCTATTCTCTAAAGCTCACAATTTCAAGTTTCTAGTCTCTCGATTTTAGTTTTTGTAGTTCTTCAATTTGCAATTCGATTTCATTTCAATTCCCACAAAAAAATGTCTCGAATAGCTTCTTCATCCGCCGGTTCATCTCGTGGGAAGGGAAATAGTCCAATGCCGATGCCGCCACCACAATCTCTCCATGACGATGATGATCTTGATTATATTGATTTGTATCAATGTAATCAAGACGATATGGAGGCGATGTTGGGCCCTAACACCGCCGCCGCCTTTGCCGAAGAAGAAGAGGTGCCGAGGAGAGCAACGCAAGAGAGTGACAATACTACTCCTCGACAACAATCTTCCCTTCGAAGCGACATTTTCTCCTTCTATTTTAAGGAGAAATTGCCGAATAGCAACACCGACTACAATGTGACATGCAACCATTGTTCGAAGGTGTACAAGTTCAAGCATGGAGGAGGCTACAGGACTTTCACAAACCATGTGATCAAGAAGCAGCCCGACAAGGTAGGGCTCGATCGAGGGCAAACGCAACTCCGGGGGGACCTTCACCGGATCTTCTTAAGGTGGAGGTATGGATGAAATTACTTTTAAATTTAATCAATTAAATACTAGGAAAGACGTAGTTGAATTCATAGCCGAAAAACATCTTCCATTTAATTTTCCAACCGATAATACTTATGAAAAATTCACTAGTAATTATTTTAATCCGGCAAGTAGAAAAATCTCTAAAAACACCGTTACTAGGGATATAGAAAAAATCATATTAGAATATAAATATAAATTAATTGAAGAATTAAAAAATTTAAAACAAAAAGTTGCTATATATAGTGATGTATGGAAGGATCCTTATCAAATACATGATTATATGAGTATTACGTGTCATTTGATAGATGATGCATGAAATCTTCAAAAACGTTTAATTGCATACATAGAATTTGATGAAAAACATTCGGCACAACACATTGCGGTTAAAATGAGACACGTTTTAAATGATTATGGTATTTTAAGAAAAGTATTTTTAATAGGATTTGATAATGCTAGTAATAATACGGTGGCTTTACCTTACTTGCTTGAATATTGTCAACCTCCGATTGAGGGCAATTTTTTTCATATTCATTGTATGTGTCATGCCCTAAATTTATGTGTTCAAGATGGATTAACCTCATTACATACAACTATTAAACCTACTAAACAAGCAATTTATGACATTGCTAGGTCTACGGTATTGCATAAAAAATGGGCAAGATTTTGTAAGAGAAATGGTATGGAAGTTAAAAAATTTATAATTGATGTTAAACATCGTTGGAATTCTACTTTTTATATGCTTCAAGATTCGTATGAATATAGATCAATGATATGTGAATTTTATTTAGAAAATCCAAATGATGAAGTGATTTTATTTGAAGCTTCATGGGATGCATGTAGTAATTTAATTGAACTTTTAAAAATATTTGAAGAGGCCACTAGAGAATTAAGTGGATGTTATTATCCTACTTCTCCTATAGCTTTAGATAATTGTGTTAAAATTGCTCTAATTTTAAATTCATATGCAACATGTCCAATTTTACGTGAAACCATCTTAGTAATGAAAACAAAATGGTTAAAATATTTTCATGAAATACCCGATGTCTTTTTATGTGTTAAGTTATTAGATCCTAGGATTAGAGAAGATGGATTAGAAGGATTGCTACAATTATATTATAATGCATTGTTTCCAAATAATGTACTAGATGATTATGATTGTTGTTGATTATATTCCTATCCCTAGTGAAGTTGTAGTTAGAACTAAGAGAAATTTATATAATTTGTTTAAAGAATATAAACAATTGTTAGGTGATGATTGTAGTTATGATACAAGTGAACAAAATGTAAGAGGTAGACTAATCATCTAGTTTTCAACCGGCTCCTCAAATACTTAGTAGCTTTTACAATTTTTATGATGTTAGAACACAAAAAAGACATAGAGGTAATAACCCTTGTCAAGAAGTAGATACTTATTTAGGTGTCACATTCGAACAAACCGTTTTTGAACATCATACGGATTTATTGAAGTGGTGGGCAAGAAGGACCACCACTTATCTTATACTAACCATTATTGTTAAAGAAGTTTTTTGATGTCCCGCCTCAACCGTTGTGGTCGAACATGCTTTCTCCAAAGGAGGATATATGTTGAATCCAAGAAGAGCAAAGTTGACGAAAGAGAATGTACAAAACATTACTCTCCTTGAAGATTGGGTGAGAGCAAACAATCGTCAACAAGATCTCGATATGTCCAACTTAGACTCCGATGGAGATGACCTCTACGGATACGATTCAAACACGTCCTCCTCCGCTGGAACCAACGTTGACGAATAAAGGTAAATTTCGATGAGTTAGAGAACTACGTGAGCTTTGATTCCTTCGTTTTGACAAGGATACGTAGACAATTTCATTCTAAGTTTGGAAGTTACATTTTCAAACTTAGAATGAAACTCAAGCTCTTTCAATATTTTTTTTCCCCTCTTCTTCAATCGTATAATTGTAATTTATAATATGTTTTATTGTAATTTTTAAACATTTGAAGTTGTAAATTGTACATTTGTAATGTTTTACTTGTACTTGTAAATAATTGTAATGATTGTATTTTATTAATGAAAAAATAAGTTTATAAAGTTGTAATATATCTATTAATTTCTTTTTCGAATTTAATATTTATTCATACATTATGATTTATGCATTGTTTATAATTAACTAATTAAGTGATTATAAATTTATAACCATATTTTTGCCACATTCTAATTTTACTATATAAATACAATCTTTCTTTTTTTCCATTTAACTCGAAAATAATAAAATTATGCAAAAAAAAAAAAAAAAAAAAAGGAAAAACCAGATTTGTAAGCTGATACCGCGGTATCCAAATTTGGATACCGCGGTACTGAGATGCAGATTTCAGTTATGCAGACATCCAAAAAAAAACGGAAACCGAACCGTCGGTTCCGGTTTAACCAGCGGTTCGAAACCGGAACAGAAACCGTGACCCCCACGTTTCGGTTCCGATTTGGGGTAGGGCGGTTCACCGAACCGCCTATTCAAACCGACGGTTCGCGAACTGTGAGCATGTCTACTGTGGTGCCATTAATATATAATTCTTATCTAAATAGGATTTATTTTTTTTTACTATATTTTCTTTTCTTCTGTTAAATAATTATAATATAAATTTTCTTGAAATATATTGACTTAGCTATTCGTTCTTCTTTATTTATTACACTTATCATTTAAAAAATTAGAACAAGGGTTCAAAAAGAATGTTTAGAACAGATGTAGATAAGCGAAAAGAAAAAGGAAAAAACTATACAAAATATTTTTAAGAAAATTGATTTCATTTTTGACCCGAGAAAAGAAAATCCAAGCAATTATTTATTTTTAATTGTAAAGTAAGAATAATACAAGTGTTAGGATTCTATTGGATCTCAAAAATGATATTGTTAAAGAAGAAGGTAAAAAGAAATAATTTTTTATTAGAAGAAAAACCTTAAATAACACTTTAATAATACATATTCTTATTCATTGACTCGTAAAATTGGCAGAGAGAATTTTCATTTTTCTTACTTAAAATGTGATTTGAAGACTTTTGTAATTATGTAGAGAGAGAAAATATATGGAGAAAAAATGGGGTTGCATAAAATAAACATCAAAGAAATCTATGCAATGAAGTTATTAGATGGCAATGCCACCTAGGCATCGGGAGTATAATTTCAACTCAGCAATGGGTAGGATGAAACTGATTACAATGTACCATGGAATATGCCCTTTTAAGAAAAGGCTGGCTATTTAATATATTTAAAAATAAAAAAATCAAAGTTACATATATTAAATAGTAATTTCTGAAATACAAAAATTTATATGAACGTCTCCCACGACATAAGTAACTCACTCTTTGTGGAGGGTTGGCAGGCTAGGCATAGGTTTTTTCCTTCATTAAATGTCATTTTAATATTTGATTTCCTTGTATTTTATATTAATGTATCACTTTATTCCTTATATATTCATATATTATAACTTTATCCCCTTAGCATCATATGATACTAAATACACTTACTAGTATTATTTTAATCCAATGTTAAATTTAATATCATATACTATACTTTATTTAACTCAATGTTACATTTTATTGAAAAAAATTAAAAATAAAAATAAAAAGAATGGAAAAGAAATATACACACATAATATGCATACATTACTTCCAACTTTCCAAGGACACATGCAGTGTTGAGTGTTGTTATTTCTGATAATTGGGTAAAGTATAAAAAGTGGTAGGTAAATTTATCATTGGTTGCAAATTGGTGTCGAGAGAATGGAATATGATTTCAGGCTCTTTCTCACATAGAAGAGCCTCTTTTCTGTAAATCCGTCCCTTCCAAAGCTTCAACGATTCTCTTTCGGCTTTTCCCATATATAAATAACCCAAAACTTTATTGAATTTTCTCAAAAAACTTTTCTTTAGTCAAACCCTCCTCAAAATCTTCGCCTCTTCTTTCGTTACAATTTATATTCTATTACTTTTTTTGATTTTCTGTTAATAATACTACTATGATCTCTTCCCTCAAGCAGCCAGCGTTGTCGTCAATCCATGGCTGTGATTTTCTCCAACCCAAGAGGAAATTGCCAACGCCGCCGGCGTGGCCTTCTCTCGGCCTGGCCAGAGATCGCCGGAGCTCCGTTCTCTCTCTATCGAAGCCGCTTCACATTTCGACATTAGAGTCTTTTTCTAAAAAGAGGGACCGATCTTCGATCACGTGCGGGGCGTATGAGGCCGACCGATCGGAGCCGGTGGGGGAGTCTCCGGCGGCGCGATCTGAGGCGGCTAGGAAAGCCAAGATCGGGGTTTACTTTGCGGTGTGGTGGGGGTTGAATGTGGTCTTCAATATATATAATAAGAAGGTGTTGAATGCGTATCCCTTTCCGTGGTTAACTTCGACGCTTTCCCTGGCTGCTGGCTCTCTCATCATGTTGATTTCCTGGGCTCTGAGGATTGCGGAAACTCCGAAGACTGATCTTGATTTCTGGAAGTCCCTTTTTCCAGTACGATCATTAGGGGTTTTACTTGTGTTTTGAATCTTGTGATCTGGGGTTTTGTCAATTTCTGCTGTTTTGTTTGTTTGTGATTTTGGTTTTTTTTATTTTTTTATCAATTTTCTGATATGGGTTTGTCGTTGTCTTCTATGATTTGTTGCTTTGAAGTTTGATGATCTGGTGTTTTCAATTTCATGGGTATTGTGATGATTTTACTGCAAAAAGATTGAATCCTTGTGATGATGATTAATTTAGGTTGCTGTTGCACATACAATTGGGCATGTTGCGGCGACTGTGAGTATGTCAAAGGTGGCAGTTTCATTCACTCACATAATCAAGAGTGGTGAACCTGCTTTTACTGTTTTAGTTTCAAGTTTCATCTTGGGAGAGTCATTTCCACCTGGAGTTTACTTGTCGCTCCTTCCAATCATCGGGGGTTGCGGTTTGGCTGCTCTCACCGAGCTCAACTTTAACATGATTGGTAATTCACTTACCTATCTTTACGACTATAAACTCTAGATTAATTAGGATTTTCCTTTTTTGCTATATTGATAAGGTGTTTGGTGTTTGATAGCCAACTTGCAGTTTCACTTTAATTATTATCTTTGTTGAATCATGTGAATTCTTGTTCAAGTAGGTGGCTGCTAATGGTATTCTTTGGTTATTTGAAAATTGTGTTGAAATGTGAGGGTTTTGAAGGGAAACACAAGTTGCTTTCTGATGCATTCATGTGGTTGTTTTCTGTCAATATCAGGTTTTATGGGGGCCATGATCTCAAATTTGGCGTTTGTTTTCCGGAATATATTTTCCAAGAGGGGCATGAAAGGAAAATCTGTTAGCGGAATGAATTATTATGCCTGCTTATCTATCATGTCTCTTCTAATACTTACTCCATTTGCAATTGCTGTTGAGGGACCACAGATGTGGGCAACTGGATTTAAAGTAGCTATGTCTGAAATCGGACCCCAGATTGTTTGGTAATCACAATACTACCACTATGATTTCTGTGCTTTGTTCTATTTGGCTCCTATAATTTGATGAGATGTCCAGGGTTACTATGAAACTTTTTATTGACGTTGTGGCTGTAAGTTATAAACAAAAACATCAAATCAGGTTATGATTAAAAATAAAAATGATGTCATAAAAATAAAAATGATTTCATATATTGCAGTAGAATGGTATTCATCCCATTTTGTTTTGTATTTATCTCTAGTTGTTTATTATTTACATGGTTGATATTTTGCACGTAGGTGGATGGCAGCCCAGAGTGTATTTTACCACCTCTACAATCAGGTGTCATACATGTCACTGGATGAGATCTCTCCTTTGACGTTTAGCATCGGGAACACAATGAAACGTATATCTGTCATTGTCTCGTCTATCATTATTTTCCAGAATCCTGTACAACCTGTCAATGCTCTCGGGGCTGCAATCGCAATTTTTGGAACTTTCTTGTACTCTCAGGTAATTTGCTCTCTTGCCTTTTATGTTTTTAAATCCTAGGATAACTTTATCTGAAATCCGCTTGTTCCATTGATAAAAGACTCTTGACTTCCACAACTGATGGCGATTGACGATTGCACCCACATTAGTATTTTGTTTGCTTATTGTTTCTGATTGTGTCTTTTTCCATTGCACTAAATCCTCAACTTCTTATTTTGACAATCACGTGCTTTAAGCGAGTGTATAGTAATGATGTCATACTATAACATGGAAAATAGCATTGCATAATTAGCAACTTGATAGTTTTATCATCATCCTACAGTGACAAGTAGATCCTTCAATAGTGAGTTTTACCTTTACTAATATGATGTTGTTGGTTATCACTTATCAGTCCTATCTGAACTTCTAAAGATGATTAGCATTTCTTGCAATGCATATATGTCACATTTAATATGTGGCGCTAATCTGAGACGAGGGTGTGTAGACTATGAGACAGAACATCTATAATGAGAACCATGTTCTGTGAAACCAGTATTGTCACACTTTTTAATCCCAGAATTCCTCTAGTAAATGATGATGGTGATGGTGATGGTGGTGGTGATGATGATATATACCTACCTTTTTGTTCTCAACATACTACTCATTAAAGTTGTATACTAGTGTTTCATCATTTTGTCTATATTGTATTCATCTATTTGATTCTGAAAGCTCACCTTATGAAATAAAACTCTCGTACAGGCAAAGCAGTGAGTAGGATTGTATACGAAGAAGTAGCAGCATAAACGGATAAAGCAGATGAAGATTTATGGTGCTTGGAGGCTGGTTGATATACCAAGTGGAGCAGAGCTGCGGCTTTACTTGTAGATAGTAGTAATAACGAGCTACAATAAATAACCCCTTTAATTTTTATTTTTATTTATAGAGTTTGTTTGAGATTAGGTGCCTGTTTTGTACCTTATTACAGAGGAACTTGAGAATTGCAAAAATAAGCAATGGTGAGGGAACAACTTTATCAACGGCATGGATTCATTCATCCACTCTTTAGGCTTTATCTTCGTCTATTCTAAATAATGATATGAGTCCTTCAATAATTATATAGTAGAAAAGATGTGGTCTTGGCTTCATTTCAAGGATAAGTGATGAGAGATTCACATCTGATGAGAAATATGTTCTGATTTGGGCTTTATTTATACAGGTGGATAAAAGTACATTCTCTTTAAAAAATCTGTTTATTTTCAAGATTGTAAATGAACCAAGCATGATGTTAGCTATATGAAGTTTGACTTGATGTGTGATCCTCGTTAAAGTAGGCCTACATATTCAAACACGGACCAAACTTGCTGAATCGGTTCATTGGCTTGTGAGTATCTTTATGAACAAAATCGTGGATTATAATAAAATGAATGGTTGTTTCTTTTACTTTATCATAAGTTATCGAACTATCTAATTATACTTAATTTTTTTAATGAAATTATAGATTTTATCAAATGATATAATTCTTTTTTACGAAGTAATGAACCTTAGAAACTAAATTCAACAAATTAAGCTCGAACTTAATAATAAACCAACCAACAAGCTTTTTTTTTTAGAAACAAAATAGCTTAAAAATTGGAAGCGTTCACAATTATTATTGTACTTTTTTTTTTAAAGAAACAAATAGATTCAACAAGCTTTTCTGCGGAAATAAAATAGCTTAAAAATTGGAGGTGTTTATAATTATACATTTTTATCTGAATCCGTAGTAATCACAGGGATTGAAAGAAAATGGGTCACATATATGTATATACATGTGTGTGTGTGTGGTGATAGTTTTAACATAATATTGTGATAACTTAAACAACATGAGACAAATGAAAATACTCCAATCAAACAGCATCTTAAGAAAATCTTTCAAACTTTATTATCAGACTTGCAATGTCAAGACTCAAGGATACTTTCTAAGCTATCATTTCTCTTTCCCAAAAAGATTTTACTTGGCCATACTATGGATACACAAACTAAAAACCCTTCTAGGACCTCCATCGAAAATACTTTTAGTTCAAAATACAAGGACTATATTCATACAACGAAAACATTCCCTCAAGAGGTTGAGAGCACGAGTTTGGGATAGTAGCCTTAAAGCTTTAAATGATTAATGGCTGTGTGAACGTCTTTATCTCCTCTGCCACTGCAGTTGAGGACAACCTTAGTTCCATCTGGAAGAGTTGGGCATAGCTTCTCCAGATAAGCTAGTGCATGAGATGTCTCCAGTGCAGGGATAATTCCCTCTAGCCTTGATAATCTCTTAAAAGCTGCACGCACAAGCAGATTATGTGTAATAAGTTAATCAAGTATATAATGGTGAATGAGCTCTAGCCTTTATATATAAAACACATTACAGTTTCAAGAATCGAGAGAAAAGAAAAAATGTGGCACAAAAAAGTATGTTGAATGACCACCTCATCTATAAGTTTTGAGGTGGCAGTGATACTTCAACACAGGAAATTTAATTTGGCTTGGTTCTGACACCATACAAACTTAGAAGAAATATATTAAACATTTTCAATTGTTTTGTCTTCTTAAGATTGATATGTTTACATAAATTCCCTACTTATAGGACAATGAATGCCAACAAAATAACGAAAAAAATGACACCTTTCTCACAAGCATGATTTATGCTTTACCAATTCTGACTATTTCTGTATTTATACGTCAACAAACAGCTAATATATCGCCTAAAATCAGTCAATAACCTCACAAATTTGTAAAAGCACAAAATGTTGAAACCTTAATTTTTCTCTAGACCAGTGTGGTACTAGAATCTAGGAACTCTTAAAATAATACTTTAACATTATTGAACAGAAAACATAGATGTCATTCCTCACCTTCTAAAGCCTCTTCATCAGTTATGCTATAATACTCAGCTCGTCCAATATCTTTCAGAAAGCTGTGCTCCGGTCCAACCCCAGGGTAGTCCAGGCTGTACAACCATAAAGAAATATTTGTTAGTTATGAAGATGCAGGCACTGAATTGCATCTTAATTTCTACAATGAAAACAGTATGTTTCTACCCAGCGCTGATAGAATGTGGCTCAACTATCTGCCCATCTTCGTCTTGCAACAAGTAACTCATAGCTCCATGCAGAACTCCAATCTCTCCCTTAGTCAGAGTGGCAGCATGCTTACCACTGTCTAAGCCAAAACCAGCAGCCTCAACACCAATCAGTCTAACATCTTTATCATCAACAAATTCATGAAAGATTCCCATTGCGTTTGAACCCCCACCAACACATGCAACAAGCACATCAGGTTTGCCACCCCATTTTTCCAAGGCCTGTTTTCTGGTTTCTTTACCGATCACTGCATGGAATTCCCTAACCATCATAGGATACGGATGTGGGCCAGCAACAGATCCCAATATGTAATGAGTAGATTCCACATTAGTGACCCAATCTCGTATAGCTTCAGATGTTGCATCCTTCAGAGTGGCAGTCCCAGAATGAACTGGTCTAACCTACATGTCAAATTAAGAATTTATTTAAGAAGAGCAGGAGATAAACAGTATTAACCAATTGTGTAAGCAGTCCTCCACATAACAAATGAGTCAAAACTTGCAAATATGGTCCATGGATGCTGCAACAGTCCGGCTTGTCTAAATCAGAGGTTAATAAATAATTTCACAAGTTACGAACATCATAGCTGATGGTGATTAGATAGGAAACAACTTCAAGCCACCCAAGATATACAAATATTTTGTAATTGTAAATGGTCTATGGTCCTCAAGTCATAACAATGTATAAAGGTAAAAATCCACACAAGGATGAATTACACATACACATCCTGAGGCCTAATACAGTTATACAAGTGGGACAATTCAAGAAAACCAGTAAAAGATCCGAGAGAAACAGACCTCAGCACCAAGAAGCCGCATTCTGAAAACATTAAGTGCTTGTCTCTCCATATCCTGAGCACCCATGTAGATAATACATTCCAACCCAAATCGAGCACATACGGTAGCTGTTGCAACACCATGCTGACCAGCTCCAGTTTCAGCAATTATACGCTTCTTACCAAGGCGCTTTGCAAGTAAAGCTTGAGCAACAGCATTGTTGATTTTGTGAGCGCCAGTATGATTAAGGTCTTCCCTTTTGAGGTATATGTGCGGCCCTTTCCCATCGAGGCCTTTGTAGTGCTCTGTGAGCCGTTCAGCAAAATAAAGAGGGCTTTCTCTTCCAACATAGTCTTTCAATATTCCATCTAGCTCTTTCTGCAATCAATCCAATAAATATTCAATAACAAAGAACCGGAAAACCACACAACTATTTAATTTAGGCATCTTATAGGTAGTCACAAGCATATACAGAATAACTGCAACAACAACTAATTACATCAAACGAGTATCAGTCAATCCAATTACTCCACAAAAAAACTCAATAGAATAAGGCTTTCTTCACAAAGTTCGGTTCCTCTACAATCAATGCAGCTCATATCAAATCATGAACTAAAGCATCGAACAATTATCCAAAAATGTATTCTTTCGATCAAAAAGAGAAAAGACATGCAAAACCTGGAATTCATGGTCAGCAGCAAGGGCATTGAAGGCGGCCTCGAGCTCGGTCAGAGCATACATTAGGGTCTCGGGCACGTATTTGCCGCCAAATCTCCCGAATCGGCCGAAAGAATCAGGGCGCTGAAGAGGCTCCGCCGCGGCCGGTGTCTCGAGTTCCTTGTCGACCGCCGTTGCCGCCATCTTGGTGAGCCTGCAGAAGATAGGAGGGCAACGGGAATTGGAAGGACAAAACGGCGTAGTTTTGAGGAATTTGGCAGGCGGGAGGGAATGCGAACGGATATGTAATGGGAGGTCGGATTGGGCTCTGCAAGCGGTGGAGGCGGAGGAGGAGGAGGAAGACAAGGCCATGTTTGGTTTGCAAGTGATTTAAAAGTAAGATATGCAAAATCGAGATTTTATATTTCAATTGAATGGCGGTTGGGATGAGTTCATAACCAAACAGGGAAAATAAATAAATAATGGATTTATTTATTGAGATTATCAGAGAGGGTTAGGCTCTGCTATACTTGATATAAATGCATTTGTCTATATATTTAAAATGGTTATTTTTTTTAAAGTACTCTAAATGGAGTGACAGATATTTGGTATGAATGAATTTTTCCTTTTCGTTACTAGTGCAAGAAATAATTTTTAGACTGGAGTTTGATAGGAAATATTATCATATATTTGGTATAAATCAACAACGGATTCAGAAATTTTAGGTATAAATGATTTTTTTCCCTTTTGTTACGTGTAAGGAAAGAATTTTAAGACATATATTCGGTATAAATGCATTTATCCATTTAAAACAAATGCAAGAAAAGAGAAATTAAGATTGTTTTTGGATTGAAGGGTTTGAAAATCAAATTAGAAATTAACATCAACAAATTCATTTATAATTATTTTATTTGGATTGATAGAAATGCATCCTAGCAATATTTAAACACAAGATCTGCAAGTTAAATTTAGAGCATCAACCGCTAATTAAAATGATTTTCTCATGTAAAACGGATAAAAAAACAATATATATATATATATATATATATATATATATATATATACTCAGGTAAAATTTATAATAAAAAAAAAGTAAACTGAAATTAAATATTATATATATATATATATATATATTCTAATATATAACTACAATTTTTTTTTTTTTGACAATGCAATTTATTTATTTTAGTTATTGTTTTGATATTTGATGATTGATACAACTCATTTGTTAATAATGATCCCATTAAGTGATGTAAATTTAAAAACTTTTTATTTACTTTTTTAAAATATCTCGACAAATTACCCTATATATAATTAGTTGATCTCATGGGCCTTTGTTCTTTTAACTATGGACCTGGCCCAAAGTTTTCTAGCATAGCCATACTCAATAAGTCAATATGTAAAGGTAAAGCCCATTTGCTTCGTCCATACAATATACAAAAAATTAGGGCAAGAATGCCCCAATTAAATTAGGGCAAGATTCGACTGCGAACAGTGCGCGAACGAATTTGAAGAAGGTAAATTTCAGTGTCTTTTCCTTTATTCATCTCCTGTGTTTCTTGTTTTCAATTTCCGGCTGTCTTCCCGTTGGAGTGCGCCGGAAAACGGACTACTTTTTTAAATGGTAATGAAGTTTTGAAGTATTATAGATGAAAATTATACCTTCAGTAAAATAGATGAACTGCACTCTACCTTCAGTAAAAGAAACTGCCTCAATGAAGAAAGGTTGCTTAGTTTAGTTTTGTTACCAACAAATTAATTAACACATTATGAAAGAGGCTGCAATTACACTAATTTTGACGAAAATTGGATAATTTGTGTTGTGCACAATTTTAATGAACTATAATGAATATTTTAGAATGGTGCGCCTCACTTGGGTTGAGCACACGCCTATTTTGTGCTGTTCGCCTAAAGTGCTAGTAAACATTTTCTTGCGCCTTGAGTGTGGTTTTTATTTACACTTTTGATTACCTTGATTGAATTTAAATGAGTGTTCATTGAGATCCCAGTTGTTAGGTCAATTCAAGACAGTGATTTAGATTGTTGAGGGTATTAACGATTAATTCCATATTATGAAATGAAGTTACTAGTAGTGTTATTGATGGCTGTAAACAAATGCAGTCATGTAAAATGTACTATTATTCAAGTTTTCAAAAATCAAAATAAGAATTGTGCTTGAGCTTATTTTATTATCAACTGAGTTGAGGTTAAATAAGCTTTAATCAATCTGAATATGGGTTGAACTTGAGGGTTGATGCCCCCCCCCCCCATCAGTCTATCTACACATACACACAATTTATCATGCTGAATTTGAACTTTGGATATTAATAAATGGAAACAATATGTCCAAACCTGTTTATCGCATTTATCGAATCTGAGTTCAAAATAGGTGTTTAGCAAATATTTTCAAGTTGGCTATCAATTAGTTTGATTTGGTTTTAGTTCTTTACATGTCATAGTTTGGTGGTGTAAACATAGATGTTTGATACAAGTAATATGATTCAAGTATCGAAATGTATTTAGCCATTATTGTTGTAAATTTTATGTTGCTTAGCCTGAGTTACTCTCTATTTTGCTTAGATATGTTCTCTTGATGTAGTACATATTCAATGGGGCGCAACAACTCGGTATCTCCAGTCAGAGCAGATGGGTCTCCTCGCAGGAGAAGTCCATCTCGAAGGGAAAGGTCTCCTGCTCGACATAGGAGTTCACATGCAGATAGGATATCAAGTCGCAATAGATCTCCAAAACGTGCTAGATCAAGGTCCCCTGAATTACATTCACCTGTGAGAGAGAAACCTCATAGTTTAACCAAATCTCCAAACCATAGAAAATCATCATCTCATTCTCCAGGTAGAAAAAAACCATCAAGTCGAGTGAGGTCTCCAAAACATGAGAAATCAAGGTCCCCGCCACCTCTTTCACCACGTAGTAAAAGATTAAAAAGAGCTAAAGCTGAACGAGATGCTGAAAAAGGAAGTGAGAGAGAACATGAGAAAAACAATGTGAAGAAGAGTGACAGGTCTATACGTGAAGAGAAGGATTTAGACAGAGATTTGCCAATTGAGAAAAAAGATAGAAGGTCCGGAAGGGATGCTGCTGACAATGGTTCTAGATCAAGACATGGACGCTCAGCTTCGCCTTCTGATCGTAACCACAGGAGTCAACGAAGATCAAGATCGCCTCATGCTTCTAACTATAGAGGACGTGATGAGGTGTCTGGTGATATCCACTCCCTATACCTAGTTCATATCTTTTTGAAATTTGGTTTTCCTATTGATAACATATATTGTTGTGGTATGAGAACCACAAAGAGTTTCATTATTGCTTATATCTTAATGGTCAAATTTGTAATCTGTTCATTATCTGAATTGCAAGGCCAATTTTGTAGCTTTGATTATTAGTTCTTATACACCTAGGTGAACTAGGAAAATTGTTACAAGATGGACTCTTTTCCCACCCTTTTGAAATGCTACACTGCGATTTTATTAAAACAGTAATTTGATTATATATTCCCATTATTCAGTATCCCGTTTGGCCATTGAGAGTCTAGTTGACTCTTAAGGAAATTATCATAAATTAATGCTTTACCCAGTCCAGTCCCCCACTAGAGTGTCAGTCTTAACATAATAAAAGAAAAATGAGCTGTCCATCAAAAGCAACAATTTTCTAAATCTGTGGCATTGTCTGTAGGTTGACTAAAATTATTAATAGTCTTGCAGTTAGTATCTGATAATACTGTGGATTTTAAGTTGCTTCGGTCCATGTTTAGCGGAATAGAGTTTTAGGTTGCTTGTAAATCAATTTCTAAGTAATAAAGTGAAAGCTGTTATTATATCATTGTGCAGACCAAATTCAATGTTCTAAAATTATTCTGCAAATATTTGATGAGCTGTTCTCTGTTTAATCTCTCAAGCTTTTTAAACTTTCCTATGGTATTTATTATAAGCCATGGTTCTGTTTCGTCTTATGTTGACTATTCATTTCTCTTGCTTGTAGAAGATTTATAATACTGATGTTGTATTTGATCCCATGTTCCCATTGATTGTCTTTTAGTCTATGTTCTCCATGTTTCTGGAAAGCCTCAAATTTAATTTGTTTTTGGACATTGTGTTTTTGAATATTTTTTGTTTCTGTTCTCCATGTTGTTGATGAACCTTAAATTGAGTGTTAATTATTATTATTATTATTTTCAATTTGAAGTGGGATTGTAACTTTATACATTGTCTTATTGTTTCTCTAAATGTCTGCAGCCGGTGAACTCAAGTGATACTGAACATCGGTGAGTTACTTACGAAAAATCATTCTGCAAAAGTTTTTTTTTAGATTTTGATTATCCTGGTGGGTTCTGTGGGGTCTTTTCTAGTAGACTTCTTCCATATTTTTTGGAGAAGTTTTCCTTATATTTATTGGGAAAATAACCAAATTTCAATTAAGATCTGACTTACTAAATTTTCAGATCTAACCTTTTCTCAAATATAGTGTTTTCTGATTTATTCATCTCAAATTTTAAATAACAGTCTTTTGGTCCTGCTTGGTTTGAATTCTTAAAATACATTGCTACATTCTGTGATTGCAGTAATGGCGATAATGAGTCTCTAGCTAAGATGAAGGCCGTTGAAGAGACATTGGAAGCAAAGGATAAAGTAGGCCTTTACACATTGAGTTGCTATTTGTTATGCCATTGTTCTGTGTTTATTTCTATCGTCTTGTTATGTTTATTCAGACATTGACTGAAAATGAGATTAGATCCTTGGACCGTTATATTTTATGGGCATTGTTTTCTAGAATTTTTGTTGCTTTCCTAATCTCTGCCATTGCAATTAATGTATTTACTTATTTTTTGTGCAGGCAAAGCCTTCGTTTGAGCTGTCTGGAAAACTTGCTGCAGAAACTAATCGAGTCAGAGGTGATTATGGGATTGCCTTTTCCTATCAAGAAAACTTTTCATTATTTTAAATGCTAAAGCATCTGTATCATCCTTCTTCTTCTTTAAGTTTTTCACTGTTGCATCGTTGAATTACATCATTTTGTGGCCAATGTGGTTATTTTATTATAGTCTTATTTTATGTTGATAGCTATAGGGTTGCTTTGTGGGTTTCAGATAGTGAAAAAGTTTAGATGGATGTTTTGTTTCAGATATTTTTAGAGATTGGAGTTGTGCTCTTTAGTGATTGTATCTTTATCCGTACATGAGGCATGTTCTATCCCATGTATTTTATAGTTTTCTTAATTTAATAAAAAATGTCTTGTCTCCAATTTATAATGATTAATGATTAGGATCAGACTTCCATTTCCACTTTGTATTCTTAGTAATTTGTGTCGATCTTTATTGTCTTGAGCATTCCATTGTTTGTTAAGTACAAACTGCCCTTTTTTCTTGCTTCAAAGGATTGTTATTGTATGGCCTGTTCTGCATCACTGTTTTTATTCTGTTATAAAGCCCCTTCCTAATTTATAAAAGGTGCGCCAAATGACCAGCCACCTACTGTGTGTTTTCGTTTTTTGTATATAATTCAGCCCCTTGCTTTAACTGTATGTGCTCTACTACAGCAATGAGCAGGTGATTATGAAAATTTGAAGCTTCTTCTAGCCTCTTTTATAAATAGTAGCCTAGATATTGTAAGCAATGAACGATGAGATAATACATGAAAAAATTGGTTAACCAAGTAATATAGCAGTTATGTGAACTCTGCTTAAGGTGTCAGATCCTTGCTTATATCTTTGCTCATCCTTGTGAAGTACTTTTTGGAGTCGGTAAACTTCTTTCATGTCTATGCCAAGTCTTGTTTTGTTTTATTTGTTTATTTTGGTTTACTGTTTCTAATGCATTTTTTAATTATCAGGTATAACACTGCTGTTTAATGAGCCACCAGATGCTCGAAAACCAGATATAAGGTGGCGATTATATGTTTTCAAGGCTGGTGAAGTGCTTAATGGTAAACTTTTGTTGGTGATATAATAATGTCTCAAAGTGCATCTCTGTTGATTGTGAAATTGACATTTCACTCATGCATGATTCCTCTACTATTTCCACATCTTAATTTCTGATCTTATTTCCACCCATTTCACCTTAATGTTTTCTTACTCTATATGATGTTTCATATTGTTCTGATGAAAATTTAATATCTGTCTTGATTGATATTTGCCCATTTTCTCCTCCCAACTCAATCGGGACAACCCAATCTTGATACTACAAACCATTAAAAACTATTACCTCTATACAAGGGATCCCATTAGTCATTAAACCTTTTAACATGCAGAACCCCTTTATGTACATCGTCAAAGTTGCTATCTTTTTGGTAGAGAGAGAAGGGTTGCAGACATCCCTACAGACCACCCATCCTGCAGCAAACAACATGCTGTTCTTCAGTATCGGTATATAATTTGAATGTATATTATTCATCATTCTTATTCGCATATGTAACATATGTAGTTCGTACTAATTTTTTATGGGCTGTCATGGTTAAAGGCAAGTTGATGAGGAAAATCCAGATGGTACTATGTCAAAACGAGTAAGGTGCGACTAGCAATCTCTTTTTTTGTCACCAATGAAGTGGCAATGCACATATCGTTTTCTTCTTGTCTGACAAATAAGTCCTGCTATATTCTCTGCAATGTGCTAGGCCTTATTTGATGGATCTTGGAAGCACAAACAGGACCTTTCTTAATGTGAGCAATTCTCTGAACTATTCTCTCTCTTTTTTTTCCTCTCTCTTTCTTCTGAAGCTGGAATATTCATTGGAATGCTTTTTTTTTTTTTTTTTGGTTTGTTTCTTTTTATGGTCATCATAATAGTGTTGGTGTCACAGCCTGACTTGACTTTCATTTTTCCTTTTCAGGATGAACCAATAGACCCTCAGCGGTACTATGAACTGTTTGAAAAAGATACTATCAAGTTTGGCAATAGCAGGTAGGCTACTTATTAAGTTCATCAATGTGATATCTAGATGCTTGAAACACATAAAAAGGTGCATGTCTAGTTGTGTTATGACACTGATTTTCACATATAACAAATACGTGTTCCTTCAAAAATTATAATTAGATATCAATTCTACCATCTGCTCTTTGCTGAAAATGCATGCACAAGAGGCAATAATGTTATTTCTTCTTAATGCCTGAATTGCCCAGTTAGTGAAGGAACTTAAGGCTGATCTCATGTTAGGGTATTGGATGTGATAAGCACTAGAGAAATCTGAAATATGCTGCAGCCAAAAGATTTCAATTGCTTTTATGTTTTTTCTACTTTTGAAATTATAATATCGACATGATGTTTTTCATTTAGCAAAGTCCATTCTTCAGTGTTCCATTTTCTGATGTTGCAGCCGTGAATATGTTCTACTTCATGAGAATTCTGCTGGATGATGCTTATCAGGGCACGGTGGGCAACCACTAGCAATCGTCCATCAAGTGTGTTCACATTGACATTTTAAAACCCAGAATGTAGTGCTGCCAAGCTTTATTCTTAAGCAGGGCTCTCTATTTTGTAGCAAGTTACCTTTAGTTTTGTGCTTAATTTTAGTCTGAGTTTTCACTGCACACATATGTATATTTTACAAGACGAAATGGATTGAAATGTTATTCAGTGTTGGCATTGTTCTTGAGGGTAGCCTAAAACATGTAAAACTGAGCTGCAAAGAAACTTGCTGTGTACTCTTGGGGAGTAAAGTACCATCAATATTTTAACTTTAATAAGATTTATCATTTGGCAACACAAAAATAATTAAACCAATAAAAGTCGGATTTCCGTAATGGCATTTTGATATGATGCAGATTAGATTATTAGAATGAGATTACATCCTCCATTTCAAAGCTTTTTTAGTGAAAGAAAGCTTGCCATGTGAGGATTGCATAGATGATACCTTACTAACATTAATCATTAATCTTCAGTTTTAGCTGAAAATATCGTCAAAGAAAAACAGTAATGTTGATTAATACTTCTTTGTTTTCTTCAAAAGGTTTTATAGGGTAATAAACAGTTTACAGCTTTATAACAGTCGCTGTTCGCATGAGAAAGCCAAGTGAAAGATCATCATCACTAACAAGATATAGCTAGCTCAACAAGTACCTTGGTTAAGCTCAACAGCTGCTTTTAGTTCTTCAAGCAGTTGAAATCATCTGCTTCGAGTTTGTTGCAATTCAAATGTAGGCCTCACTGCTGCAAGACTCTGATATTAGCGAAGAAGTATTTCTTATAAGAGACTGCTCTGCTTAGTTCCACTGCTGAGGAGATTGAAAAATGGATCTTTTTTTTCATCATTCTTCTCTGTTCCTTTGACATCGAACCTTGGCTCCTTTGTAGTTGACAGAGCTGGTGGTTTAACAGCTATAAACGCAACCTTCTTCTTCGTTTCCTTTTTAACAGTAAATGAAAGTGGCAATGAACTAGCAGGCAAATAAATGCTTTTACTGTCAGAGGTTCTGGTGATGCATGACTCATCTATCAACATTTTACTGCCTGTCTCAGAAATTGTTCCAACTGATGAATTGGTGAACACATCTTCTAAGGAATTTATGTCTGATGCTTCTTGAACATTCTTCTTGTCTTTGGTCACACCGGGATCACTACGATTTTCTTCAACGTTCAGTGGATCTGCTGATGGATGTTCAGCTGCCATAGCTCCAGATTCATCAACTACATAAATAAAATAACAAGGGAAAGAAGTTGTAGGATGATAGTTTACATAACACAAAGATCTGGCAATATCATTCAGAAGGAAAAACTAGGATTGGAAAAAGATAAACTAACAAAACACAACTCCATTACAAGGATGTATCAGTGAAACATAACAAGGTAGAGAGGACGAACCAATGTAAATGTTGGATTAGTTTTCTGGAAGCAATGATTTGAACCATACAGGACAACAACTAAACACAATTCTTCAGCATACTATCTCTAAACAACTTTCTGTATATTTTAATTAGCATCTTTCCTGTTGTAAAGCACTATGAGATACCTTCAACAAACAGACTTTTTTATGTAAGGTCCTTCAGCTCAGCTCTAGTGAAACTTATGCAACATCAAAAATAAAATAAATCATATGAGGTTAGATTGTACCTCCAAGTAAAACCTCAATGTTCTCATACAGTATTTTTTGTGCACTTGATGAGAAATCTCCACAGTCATCTTTCTCTTCACCAGTTACCTCACTTTTATCCGTCCTCTCAACTAACACATATTTATCTGTCTGCCAAAGGCATTCCAGCATTATAGTAGCATCTTCCTTTCTTGGATAATATTCTCTAAAGACCTACACATTAAAGGAATTTAAATAGGACTTCTAAGCAAACTGCATATAAGCAAGAAAGAGTGGTAGGAATAAAATAGAAGCATACGTATGTGCTTTTACTGATGTACATAAATAGGAGCGAACTAACCTCGAATCCTTCTTGATTTAATTTTACAGTCTGTTCCCTTTGAGAAAGAGAAGAAACTGTATTGTACACAAAAACAGCATCAAGAAGCATCTGCATTTAAGGAATTGTAAACAAATAAAAAGCACATTATTTACTTCCTTAGACTTGAGTTATACTTTTATTTGTCAAAATGCAAAAAAGAAAAAAAAAGGACTCTTTCAGTTGTAAGTTCGATCTTAGAAATAGCAGCATGATAGCAAGTATGTTGGCTATAGAATATATCCAATTTATAGTAAAGTTCCTTGAGAAATCCAGACGTCAAGTACCTGAACCAACTCCCAACCCCAATACACACCCACCCACCCACTCACCCAAAGAAAAAAAATGAAGATATTAAACAAAACTAAGAAAATACCCTATTATTTGTTACATTCCATCAATAAAATTTCTCATAATATAAAATGAATATAAGCTCAGCATCCAGATCAATGAATATAAGCTAAAGAAAGGTGTCTAACACAGATAAATCTGACAAATCATGATAAAATTCACAGCTATAGCAATTTCAATATGAACTGTCTAAAATACAACAATCCTTACCTGCTGAATGAGTACTCGAATGCGTGCAAGCACTGCCAATACCATCAGTGAAAATTTCATGAAAAATGACCGAGCAAGCAGTGTGGAAATCTCCCTTTGAATAGTTAAGAGAAAATTTTTATGTATAGATTCAGTTAGATTTTGTATATCTACCTCAACAACTTCATAAGAATAAAATAGTTTATCAAATTACAAGCCGTTCCCTAGTCTAATTTATGTCAGAGGACATCAACACAAATAAATTCAACCAAAGTATAGGGAAACATGACAATGATGGAAGTTCAAATGGGGTTGTTTAATTATGTTAATAATCTTTGAGGCTTTGAGCCAGAAAAATGAACATAACAGATGTCGTAGCAACAAATATGACTATACATATAAAAAAATTATGAACTTCAATGGCCTCGCTTAAGACAATGCTGTGATATGCAATGCTATCAGACCTTCATATATTCCAAAGTTAAAAAGTGATTCAACTATGTTCAGACAATATCCGACATGAAATAAATAAAACAACTTTAAAAATCAAGGATACATGGCTGCCTTCAGCAAAGGCTCAACCATCTGCAAGAACATGACCAAGAAGTTAAGGATGAGAATATTGACTTCGTGAAGTCAAATGTCAAAATTGAAGGGGTAAAAAGAAACCTGTGACAATAGGCGGGTAACTCCCAAAAGCCTCTTCAAAAAATTACATTTTCCACCACTGCATCTTCTCCTTTTTAAACTGCAACAATGATATAGACCACAATATAATTAAATAATTACATATAAATAAAGAGAAGATGTAACTTTTCCTCCGTATTGGTATTTGACTAGCCCCGCCTCGTAATAATAAAAAAAAATCACCATCAGATATCAAAAAAAAACCATTGCTTTATTTATTGGAATAGTACACATGACATAAAATCAGTGAAAAAGTGTTTCTGAATATATTAAGTCAGCACAACAATCTTCGGCACACATGTAAAAATTTAACCAGAAACACCATACTTATCAACTTAATTCAAGTTGAAATCTTTATAGCAGGCCTGAAGTATAACTAATACTCTGGAGGATCACATAAACCAAATGAATTTCTTTCAGAAACCATCACAATACAAACTCATAATGGTTCAACATTACATCAACCTGATTTTGTTCTACTGCAAAAGTCTATTTTCAAAATTTACAATGATGAGTAAGAGAGGTTCACAAAGAACGAAGATTTCAATGAAATCGATTATAAATTGAAGAAAAGAAGGTATAATACCTTTCCAAAAGTTGAACCTTTTGTTTTGGCCTGTCACCATTGATCACCATAAAG